>JAMLFT010008993.1:0-13136 GCA_026544285.1 Pachyrhizus erosus | reverse complement strand
ATTTTCAAAATAGAAAAAAGTTTCAAAAATTTCGTTGTTAGTTTTAATATATTTTTTTTTTAAAAATCATATTTAAATTTTTATTAATTTTTAGTAAGTTTAATTATTTTTTATTTTTAATTATTTTTATATATTGATAATTTTTTATATTACATTCTTTCATTATTGTAAAACAAAATAAGATAACTCATTTTATTTATTCTTAATTTGCAACAATTTTTTAAGAAATAAAAACAAACAAATTATAACTAAAAACAAAAAAATCCCTCCAAAAAGAGTCCAAATTAGTTGATTTAATTCTAAAAATTGTCTTTCTTTTGTGTATTCCATGACCATAATAAGGTTTCAACCAATAACCTTGTACAAATTATCCCAATATTCACTATTAGCTAATCCTAGTGAGCTTCTAAAAATTGTCCTTGTATGTAAACAACTAGTGTAAAACTAAATAAATTGGTTTACAAGTAGTTTGAGGATCAGGATCCTCTCCAGCATAAACATGTCTCTAGCTCTTTTCATCCCAAATTTTGGTCGTTAGATTAATCGAACGGATGAGAAATTAAAAGAAAAATATTATAAAAAAAACACATATTTTTCCTCACCTAAGAAACCCCCTTGATAAAAAATTATACCACCATCCTTGAGATGCAGCGGAAATCTCACACTCATACTCTGCACAAAGCCATGAAAAGTACAAAATTTCAACCATAAATGGTAACATTCCCCTTAAATTATTTTAGCTTCTTTCACAATTCATTTAGGTATCATCAAACGGTTGTTATCTGAGTTGATACAATTGGTTGAGGTTGAGCTGTTGAGGGTTTTTTTCCCTAAATGATGACATTTTTTTAATATGGTTTGTTACACTAAGGATTGTGGTAATTATAATTATTTGTTGTTGATATAAAAAAGAAAAAAAAATGTGAGAAAAAAAGGTGGTGCAGTTTTTTTATTAGGAGACATCTTTGAGAGAGAGAAAAACGTGTTTTTTTAGTATTTTATTTTGGTTTAAATAAAACTTTTATTCTTTTAAAATAAAAAATATTTTAATTTTAACTTCAGTAATTAAAGATACTTATAATAATCAGTTAAAAATTTAATTATAATCATAAATAATCAATTATATGATAATAAATTAACTAAAAATAATTATAAAAATTAATCATATATGACAAGTGATTATTATAATCAAATCATAATTGTTAAAATCAGTTATATATATCTTGCTATAACTAAAACTAGTTATATAAAGAGTTATATATTTTAAATCAATAATTTATTTTAATTTTTAAAAAGAATTTTAATCTTTAAAATTAATTTTAATTAGATATAATATAATTATTAATGTATAAAATTAATTATAAAAATATAATAAATATAAAAAAAGATAAATTATGTTTTAGATTCCTTTAAAACTAGTAATATATTAATTTAATAACTCTAATTTTTATTTTATTTTTGTCTCTCTAATTTTAAAATATATTTCTTTTTTAAATTTAAAATGTATTGTTTTTGGTATTTAAAGTGTTTTAAATAACACTTTATACAAGAGTAAAAATAATTTAGATAGTGCTTAAAATATAAAAAAATATTTTAAAATTAGATGAACTAAAAAATACTAAAAATTATAAAATGATTAAATTTATATATTATTAATTTTACAAAAAAATCTAAAATATAATTTATCTTTTAAAAAAATTCATTTTTTATTTTACAAAATTAATTATACATTTATAACCAATTATGAATATACACCTAATTATATAACCAGTTATATAATCAATTTTTTATAACTAATTATAAATTTATTATAATAACAACTTAAAATATTAATTATTAAATTATTATTGTTAGGTTATTCAAATAACCTAAACATGATCAATCACATATTTAGTGATAACAAACTGAGTTGACTAGCTTGACTTGTTTTCAACCAATTTTATGTAAGATGATAAAGTTTATCCATTGACAAATGCAAGTATGGAAATATAATATACCTATTTAATATTTGATTGATTGATCGCCTTGCTAAAATTATTAAAAAGATAGAAAAATAATTAGGAAAACACTTGCATCTTTTAAAAAAAGAATTGTAACATATGCACAGAGATAGCAACATAATACCCACATTTTAAAAGAGAAGAGTGTGTAATTTACTTTATCAATGTTAAATTAAGTAGAATAAAGTTTGTATTCCACTACTAGTCTTTTTAGTCGTGCAATGCATGAAGCCTTTTATATTAAGTGTAAATTATATAAAAAAATTAATGTGATAAAAAAATAAAAATTATATTTAATATACATAAATTAAAAATTATAATAGGTTGCTAAATTAGAATTTACATTTAATATAATTTGATAAACAAAATAAAAAAAATATAGACATCTTTTAAAAAGATTGTAAAGTAAATAAGTAAAAAAGCTGTTCAATAATTTTTAACAAAGATATATATGCATGAAATAGAGACAACATTGCACTGAAAAAAATCATGTAGACAATAATGAATTATATCAATAATCAAATTAAAATACAAAATATAATATTTTTAAGTTTCTACAAAAAAAAAAAAGAAAGAAAATAAGTATTAAATAAAATTAAAAAAAAACACTATTTATTAAACACGTTACAGAATATAATAAAAAATGAACTATAAATAAGTTAAAAAATATTACATTACAACAACATATTTCAAAAAAATGTATAAATATTTTTATCAGTACTATAATATTTAAAATATTACATGTAATAACATATTTCAAATCTAAGTGTAAATAATTTAATTTCTACTACAATATTTAAAATATTTTAAGTGAGAACAGTCAACGTCACATGTATTCTATAAAAAAGGTTAAATGCAAATTGTTGAAGACTTTTCAATGATTGAAATTAATTGGGACTAAATAATTTAATGTTAAAAAAAGAATACATTAATTACAGTATGAAGACTTTTCAATGATTAATTAAACAATAGAGTATAAATTATGAATAAGTCTTTCATTTCAGAAGTACATTGATGAAAATAAAATATATTAATTACAATAATGTAGACTTTTCAATAACCCATTAAAGTAACAATAAAACTTAGATTTGGAAAAACTATTCAAACCATATTATTTTATTTTGTTTTAAACAATAAAAATATTCCTTTTATTTTATTTTTAAATATGGTATCATTATTTAAAAATAAAAATAAAAAATGTAATAAATGAGTGCATATATTCAGACACTATTCTATTTTGACTTTCACTATTATTAAAAATAAAAATAGTGAAAAGAAAATATCCTTTTATATATTATATCTATTTTTAATAAATAAATTCCTAAATTAATTAAAATCAATGTAAAAATTAATAAATTTATATTTAAATAAACAATTATTATAACCATTAGAAACCAAAAAAAAAAAAAAAAAAAAACCAATGAAACCCTTGCTACAATTGGAAGCTTGACCAAGGCGATTCATTTAAAACCACTGATGACTAAAATTTGTGGAGGTTCATAACGTCTATTTTCTTCTATAAAAAGACCCATAGAAGCTTTGCGAAAAACCCCAACTCACCTATCCCTTTTGGTCAAAATCCCTCAGATCCCTTTCTTTCTGCCATAAATGTTGAACGCTGCGGCAGAAAGAGGCAAAGTGTGGTGCGGAAGTGTGGCAGTGCGCATTGCTAGTGATTCCAGGGACTTGCTTCCACCGTATACCCCCTAAATTCACTTGCTTAGTTAGATCTCACCTTTCTAGATTTTTTTTATATATGACTCTTCTCTTTATCACCAATTTCAACTTTTCCATTTTTCCTATTAATTGAAATTTAATCACTTAGCCTTTTGCTTTCAATTCAATTTCAATTTCATTTCATTTTGACCTTTTGTTTCTGTTACATCTGTTTTGAATCTACTTGTTGAAGCCTTTTTATACATAAAAAATTAATTGTAGCAAATTTTATGTGGATGTTGTTTTGCTGTGATTACCACACTCAAAAAATTCTGGTGTAATTCGTATCCATAAAAGCCAACGTGCAGCAAGTCATTTGAATTTATACGTGCCTTTGACACAAATTCTAGACAACGTGCAGCAAGTCATTTGAATAATGAAGATTTTTGTTGAAAGATTTCAAACTTCTGTATTTAACCATGTTGAAATTTTTGTTGGAAGTTTCCAAGCTTCAGTATTTAATCTGACTCCATATTTATTCTGCATTATCAATTTTGCTACTTGAACTCTAGTTGTCTAAAACTAAGAAAATCTATTAATGTGTCCATTAATCTTTGAGCTTTGAGGATTTCTCCCATTATTGGCCTATCATCCCATACATACATATGTATATAGTAGTGCACAATTAATCTTTGTAATTTCATGTCTGACCTATCCTAGCTTAGTCTTCTATACCTACAAATATCATGATATTTTTGTCCAAAAACCAGTAATTTACTAGGAAGAAAGAAATACACCTTTTTAGCATTGTACTAGTGTTAATAGCAAAATAAAAAATAAAAAAATACAATCTTCTTTTTTTTCTATTTTCATTTTAGAAATATACATTTAAATTAAATATATACTTTTCAAATACGATTGGGTATTAATATGTTGCATCCTATATTTTAATTTCATGACAATAATATTAAAACATTATAAGAATTTCATAAATTCAATTTATAAATTATGTATTTAATAATTGTCATAACAAATATTTTGTGAGACTCTGTCATAGTATAGATATACATATACCCAATACTTTCTAGTAGTTTTTGTATCCATAATAATAATTATTTTTCAGAGGTTTTAAATTGTCAAAGGTATCCATAATAATTATTAGTTTGTGACAAAATCATATGAACATATAGACTTTCCGTGATTTTAGAAATCCCCTAAAATTGACAGTCACTAACCTAAAATATTTGAGTCGTGTCCAAAGAAGTATTAAAAGAAAGTAAAATAAAATAAAGAGAAAAGACTTAAAAGTTTACTGTATAATAATTTTATTTTTTATTTTTTAAAAATATTATTAAAAATATTATTAAAAAATAATTTTTAAATAATAAGCATGAGAAAAGAAAATGAGACAGTAAGAAAACATGAACAATAGGAAGCTAAAAGCATAAACACAAAATAATTTAAAATATTGTGATATTTTATTTCAAAAACTAAAATATAAATATTATGTTTAAAATAAATTCAAATTTTATTGTATTAAATAAGTTTTTATTTTAAAAAATGGAAAATAGTTTTTTTAAAAATAAGATAAGAAAATATCCTTAATCTGGTTTTTAAAAAAATTCACTCAACTTAATGATTTTAATGACAAAAGATCGTCAAGAGTCTTTGAGGGGAAAAAATTAATATCAGAAGTCTTTCAAAACTAATGCAGGACAATTTAGTCTCTCTATAAATGACTAAAATGAATCCAAAAGTTAATTTATTTGAATCGCCTCATGTTTTTTTTACTAGATCATTATTATTTAATTATAAACAATTATCTTGTTAACCATTCATTTAAAATATATCGTTACCAATGCAATCGTTATTCAACCGCAGCTCAATCACTAGTTAAGTTTAAAATCTATGCTATACACCCCAATCCAATTCACTAAATGCACCTTTTTTATTTGCATCCAACTAATTAAATTTGATACATCCAGCATCAAACCAACTACCTCATTCAGGTATGTTTAATAGACAAGAAAGAAATACAGAGAAAGAAAGTAGATAGGTTAAAAAATAGTTAAAAATAAAGTGAAAATAAAATTGTTTAGATAAAAATAAAATAAAATATCTAAATTAAATAAAAATATGTTACTATTATCATTATTCATTCTTTATTTATATTATTAATATTTTTTTATCATTATTTTATTATTACTTATTTTTATTATTAGAGGGAAGGGAGTATTAATCAATTTTGGAGATGGGAGGTTGAGGGATAATTGATCAAGTAGGGGTGTGAGGAAGAGAAGATAATGGATAAGGAAAGGAGTCGATTTAGGAGTTATCATAATCAGTTAAGGGAATGCAAAGCGATAATTTCTTTGCAATTCCATGCAGAAATATTTAGTGAGTCCTACATCTTTTTCAAAATTTCCTTCACTATTTCGAAACTATAAAACCGATGAAATCGTACATCTTTCATTCACGTCTTCGCTCTTCTTTTCTTTTCCTACGTATTTCTTCACTGTCAAATAGACGCTTAAAACACCAGATCATTGCTATGCAATATACACGTTCATTTTGATATTGTTTTCCACTGTAAGCATCACCTTTGTCCTTTGCTGTTTTTTCTATGTACACAATAACTGTAGGCTCAAAACAGCACCAAGTGCCCTCATGTTCCATAAAGAAGAAAATAAAAATACTAAAAAGGTATAAAGATAAGTAGATAACCAAGTTTCACTAGAAGACAAAAGGGTGGCATCAAATGGGATAGAATGAGACAAATGATCCACAGGAAGACTTGACCGCAGCAACAGATCACAGAAACAGGAAGATGTTGGGTGACATGACAACATTAGATCTCCACAATCTTTGGGCCACCGTACATCTTTACAACAACTTTTAAATTCTCAGGTTTCTCCTTCTCTTGAAGCCATTCATATGCTGTTCTTTCCTCCTCTGATATGGATGGTCCATCTACTGAAATTTCCAAATGATTGAAATTGTTTTAGGTAATAGAAATGAACCAAAATAGTGCATTTGTGTCACTACAAGGTGATGTATTGTAGAATCAAAAATATCATACACTTACTTCATCAATTCTTGTTTTTCTCTATTTCTCTTTTTATCATATTATCTATTATAAATACACTTTTCTCGGATGTTAAATAAAGATTTGTATCTATCAATCATTTTCCTATATTATATAGTTTTGGAAATCACTTTGTACACAGTTGAAAAATGGATTATTATTATAGGGAGATCTACAAGATTTGGACTACTTATCATCCACTAATTTTATTGATCAATGAATTATTTAATATTTTTAAAACTCTACATCGACACATCTAACGTCTCTTAATGCTGAACCAATGAATACTTTTTCCTTAAAAGTTCGAATAACTCAAAGGATGCAACATGTGGAACTTTAACTGCATGCAAAGCGTATCTTTACGCGTATTGTGGACCTATAATGAGAGATCCATCGCTAGTAACATGTAATGACAAAATTTTGATGTTAGAAAAAAAAAAATAGTAGCAACACACGATTTAACACAATCTTTTTAATATATTTTTTATTATTAATTAAAATTTATTAAAAATTAAAAAATCATTAATAATATTCATTATATCAAATAAAAAGTTGTTTTTAATAAATTTTAAAAAATAATAAAGTTTATTCAAAACAATATATTAAAGAATATATTATTAACATTTCTCTTAAATAAATATTAATATAATCACTCATTGATTAAAATAAGTGGATTGTAAGTGTTTCAAAGCCCAGTGGACCATCATATATCAACCCTATTTTTATGTGTAGTTGTGAAAAAAGATATTAGTGTTACTAACGAATATCACAAGGACACTACCTTAGTATTTGTCAAAAGATATTAAGATACATGAGAAGCTGGACAAAGGGTAATCATAAGGACATTATTTAGTATTTGTCAAAGGATATGAAGATACCTGAATAGTTGGAGAAAGGAAAATTCTGGTAGTATGTGCAGTGCCTGCCATCAGGATCAGAGTATGGAGGACCAAGCACATCTAGAACTGCACAAGCTGTCACTGCCGTGAACCAATGCATGTTACCCCCATCGGCAGGATAAAGGATGGAGGGGGCACAAGGAGCAGTGAAATCAGCATCAACCTTGACTTTGGCCAATCGCACATCCGGATTCTGGGCTGCCATACTCAGAATATGCAAATTATTATTATACATTTATTTACATACATAACCAAGCAACTTGAAATTACATACAACAAATACACATATATTGTCATTGATTATATTGTTTATCTTCACTAAAACGGGATAAGTGGTTGGAGAAATTTATCTTAACCCAGGAAAATATCCCTATATAGTTTAACTATTATTAACTAATGACAAGTCAGTTTAGGATTACAAATTTAAAGCATATATGATGGCTCGATCTAAAACAAATATTTTGTATTTTATGTACTTCGCTATTATTTAATCTCTTTGTACTCGTTTGCCAAGATGCAATCGAAAAACGGATTATGTTTAATATTTTATTTTTTCTCTTATCACCTATATATAATTGCTTCATTGTACGAAAACACATAAATAGTACATAGTGAATTGGAAAGATATATAACAAGAAAATACTAACTTTCTGATGGTTTGACAATGGTAGGCATGTGCGGAGGCAAGTCAACGACCCAATCATAAGATTTGATGTGCATGGTTCCAAAAAGAAGCTTACTGAAAACGGTCATTCCAGGGTGATTGTGAAGAGGAATAACTCCAGAAGGTGGCAAGCAAAATATTCCCATCTGAAATACATAAAAAAATAAAATCATGATAATAATAATAAAATTATAAGAAAAATAAGTTAATTATGTTTACACACTAATAAAACAAATTAAACAACACTAGAATAGCACTGCGAGAAAGCAATTTATAAGTCATAGCTGCTTAATTACCGAGAATTGTTTACACTCATAAATGTGCAGGTATGTAATTTTTGGGGTTCTTCGAGGATTGTTTGTACTGAAATATGACATTTCAGGCTTCAAGCCAACGTCTTCTTGCTTAATTTCACCTGCACAAAGACAATTCATAATTAAATATGTTTATCATAACATAAAATTAAGGAAAAGAAATGAAAAGCGGAATTAAATACTGATAAATTGATTCTTGGCATTACTATGTACAGGTAAGATAGTATTAAAAGTAAGGTAATGAAACTCGATATGCGGTTGAAATTATTTAAAAATAATTTCTGAAAGTAAAGAATGAAAAGTGTATTTGATTATGCTTTTATTTTTTAGTTTTTAGAAAATATTTTAAAAACTAATTTTTAAAGAGTAAGAATGATAAAAGAAAATGATACATAAATTGAATAGTAAAAAACTAAAAGCAGAAAATAAAATAATTAAAAAATAGTCTGGTTTTTTTAATTTTAAAAACTGAAAAAGAAATATTTAAAAAAACTTTTGTTAAATAAGTTTTTTTAATTTTTTTACTTTTAAAATGGAAAATAATTTTCAAAAAATATGGGGAATAAAAAGAGCATATCCTTAATTTATTTTTTAAAATATTTCACTCAACTTAATTTGATCTTAGAAGAAAAAAAAAAATCATCACAATGTCTTCAGAAAAAAAATTATTATGAAAAGCCTTTAAAATTTAATGCAAGACAATTTAGTCTTTTTATAGATCGAAGGAAATTACTAAATTTTTCATGTTTTGATGTTTATAATAGTAAAAGGCTAAATGATTATTTTATTTATCAAGATGTCATTAATAGTTTTTTAAAAAAAAAAAAACAAATTTAAGTATTTGCTCAAAATTAAAGCTGGGTAGCTGTATCCAGTTTCAGATGGTGCCACATCATTTTTGAGATATATGGTCTTAACTCGCATTAAATAACGCGTTTTTCGTGCGTAGCCTTCAGGACGGATCAAATTTAAAATACGTTAATTAAAATATTAAAGGTAAAAAAATTATAAAAATTATAATATAACATTTAACATTATAGAAATATTTCTACTGTTATTTATGGTGAATATATATATATATAATTATTGCCTTAATAAAACCTTAAATTTATTTATGAAAATCCTCTAACTCAAATAGTATCAAGAATGATTGATTGTTTCCTGGCTAATGACTAAAAATAGGGACTAAAAGCCTTTACGTAAACCTGCTACTTATGCCATTACCACGAAAAGACTCCTGCTTTAGGGGCATAATACATACAAATTAAGGTGACCAATCACAACGAGACACGACAATAGGAGTGAGAAACACGTGTGATTCGTTTAATAAGACAGCACTTGATTGTCAATGATTAAATTGAGAATGCTATATTTATGGTCTCCTCTTGAAAGTGGGCTTTAAAAGACTTAACATCGTATAGTAAGCGAAAAATGGTAACGTAAATTGTACTAGTACCATATATCTCTTGGGGAACATCAAGCACAAGATAATGAGCACTTGCATCAATACACGACTACATACAAAACACAGACACATTTTGGCCCGATTGAGGTGAAAGGTGGAAAAAGACAAAGAAAAAAAAAATACAGAAAAAATCATGGATAAGATATTTTATAGGAAGGAAGAAAGAAAAAACTTCAGACACAAGGAAACCATATCTTATTTTCATCCACTCGACCAATCTCTAGGCTTGATATTTGATGTAAAAAAAAAAAAAAAAGTAGAGAGATATAAGATGAAAAAAGAAAATGTAAGAGAACTGTTAATAATTTCCTCATTCAAGAAAGCATATGCAGGGTAACGGATAACATCCAGAGTTAATGCAAACGGTTAGATTAGAACAAAAAACTGGTAATTAAATAAGGGTATTGGGTCTTACTACCTTGCATGCTAAGGTCAAAAAATATTTAATATACTATATATTAAATAATTTTAATTAAAACATAATAAATAACTTTATATTTTAATAATATAATATTTTATTTTCATTGAAATAAATGCATTAAGCAGCTTATCAGCATCCTCCATTTAATAATTGAAATGAGAAATACAAGTAAATTTCTTATCTGGCTTAGTCATACCCAGAATACATAGTCTGATGTTACTAGAAAAGAAAATGATCGATCATCCCCACAGAAAATAAAAAAATTCACATGTAGCTCACTGGAACTGGCTAATCCAAAGAGTTAAAAATCATCGAAAAGCTTCGCTTTCTGATCCAATTTTTCAGATCAGAAGGATAAAAGATATTACATGTAATTTCTTTTAGGTGTTCTTATGCAAGGTTTTAAATTGCAGTTCCGCCAAATTTTATTATTATATGATTTTTGATATTGTGAGAAATTGTAGATAAATAAGTTCGATGTGTCTTCAATTACAGTTGTTATGCAATGGCGATCACTCTAAGATCCTTTTGCATTAAACATACACAAACCTTTATCATGCGAATGATCGAAATGAAATTCTGAATAATAAAAAATTTACGTACATAGTAAGAAGAAGAAAAAAATATGAAATGGACAATATGCATTCCACGTACCTAAAACAGATAGAAGCATTTCAATGTGTTGAGGGGAAGGGACAATCCCAGGGCCAGTAGAAGCAAACACTTGATTACACGTCTGAAACAGTTTCTGACCCAGCGACATCTTCCTCTGACGATGTTTTCGGTTCTTCCTCGATTTGGTGTTGGTGTTGGTGTTTGTCTCTTCACGCAATTCACGCAGCTCCCTCCCTTTCCTCTCAGACAAGTTCTTCCCAATCCCCATTTAAATGAATCCCACTAGAATGCAGAACACACACACACCCCAAATGAAAAAGAGAGAGCTTTAGTGGACAAATGGCTTTGATCTTAACACTATTGATACGTTCCAGGATAAAATGAAATTATGGGAAATGGGTTTGGTATGGGAGAAAAGTGATAAAAAAAATTATAGGAAAAGGGCACCCCGGAAGAAGCTGAACAGAGGAAAACAGGGGAGGGTGTATTATAAGAGCGGATAATAAAAAGTGGGGTGAGATTCTAAGAGGGTAGAAAGGTAAAATGGGGAGTGTGGGAAAGTGAAAACGAGCGTTGGCTTGAAGGGGAAGAGAGAGGGGAAAATCTCACACATTGGAATGAAAGGATATTCTTATTGCATGTTTGATATAAAGAGGCAGAGGAATGAATACGAAGTGAAAGGTAAATTGAGAGAGAGAGAGAGAGAGAGAGAGGGAGAGGTTTGGAAAGAAAAACTGAAAACCAGGGGCCATGCTAAGTATTCCAATGGGCTGTTCAAACAGCGGATTTTAATGAATATCTATGTATCTACTATAATGCACTTCTTCAAATATTGTCACCCCTCTTTTTACTTTATTTGCCACTCATTACGTCTTTTTCACTTCTCATGCTGCAATATTAAATTGTTGGATTTACTGTTTATTTTCATTTTTTTTTATATAACATAAAGTTAGTGAAAGATAAAATGAATTGTATATATTTTTTAATATAAAGATTAATTTTATTATAAATTTAATACCCACGCAATAGGAATCTAAAAAGTTTCACACAATTGATTATATAATTTTTAAATTAATTATTATAAAAGTTAATAAATTTATTATATATTATAAATTATGATTTTTTATTAGATCAAATATATTATTAGTAAAAGGTTTTTATATATTATTATAATGAAAAGGTGCCTTAAATGGTTTTTCATATAAAATCAATGATTTTATTATACTTTGACTATATATTTTTGACTTTTTATTTGACTATTTACTTATGACTAAAAAATATTATTTAATTATAATTGTCATCTTAAATTTTTTTACACAGATCAAAAAATTTATTTAACAAATAAAAGTGAGTAATAGTTTTATTGAATGAATATTAAATTTAATTGATTTTATTGTATACAAAACAATAATAATATTAAAACAAATATGTTAACAGTATAAATAAAAATAATAATAAACATTACATTAAAAGATTAAAATAACAATAATTATAATAAGACAAATAGAGTAATAATTAAGAAAACATTTATAGTATTAATTTATTGTAATTAAATTCTTTATTGTATTTCACAAATTCATAATTTATTAAAATTAATGAAGATTATATGCTACTAATAAATGTGCATTCAATGCTAAATAAGTTGGGTTTTAAATTTGCAATGGTACCATGCTTTTACTTTTTAATCTTGGATTTCTTTTTACAATTTAAAACGAGTGTTTTTTGTTTTATAAAAAGAACATAAATATCATTTAAAGCTATCTTTATGACTATTTAATATTATTGTATTATTAAATTTAAACTTGATATCAGAGAAAAATATATTAATCTCAATTTCACTTGAAGTAAAAAAAGACAGGTTGATAAATTGACTTACCAAAAGATAAAGTGACATCTTGATTAATTATAAAATACCATGTTGACTTAACAAAATCTTTTAAAAAATACAAAATATAAGACAAAGTATTCAAAAATGTCAATTCATTTATTCGTAATGCATCACTTATTATTATTATTA
>JAMLFT010008992.1:0-13116 GCA_026544285.1 Pachyrhizus erosus | reverse complement strand
ACTAATTAAAAGATAGAATATAAATCTTATTTATGTGAGTGTGTGTGTGCGCGTGTGCATGTGTGCTTGGGTGTGTGTGTGTTAGTGATTGAAAATATAAGAATAGAAAGAGAGAAAAAAAATTAAAAATCCTACAAAATATTAATTATATAATAAAATATATAAATAAATAATAAAAGAAAGAAAGTTGGAAATATGGAAAAGGAAGTGGTTGGGTTCAAACCTACGACCCTGGTAAGGAAAAGAGAGACGCGTTGCACCACTGGGCCAAGAGGCCTCAAGCGAAGTTAAGTGGCAGCGAAGTTAAGTGGCAAAATAGGAAGATAAGGATTGAAGAAGGAAATATATGAAAAAGGAGCGAATAAGGAAAAAGGTTCAGGAGGGACTTGAACCTAGGCGTGAAGGAGGAGAAAGGGGCGATTGTAGTATATAAGCTAGTATTAGTAAAAATTAGAAAAAATAAATAAATAAAGGAAAAAAGGGTGTCAATTAGAGTCGAACCTAGGTCATGGAAAGGGGAAAGACGCTCCTCAAACGCGTTATACCACTAGACCAATAGGCCAATGGTAAGAGATAATCACAAGGTAACAATATAAGGCTTACTTTGCAAAAAAAATTAAATTAGAAAATGAAGATGCAGAAGCACCTCAAGCAAGGCTCGAATGGAGGGACCTGACACCTGAGACTTAGTGTCTTAATCACTGAATCAGGACGAGTTCGGTGATATCCTAACGCTTTAAGTTTCATTTAACTTATATTCAAAAACCTTGGACCACCATTGAAGCAGCTGACGGAGCACCTTCATCCTCGAGCTCCCTCCGCCTATGCTAGCTCCTACACCCTATGACTTACACAGCCACCTTCGACAATACCTCGCAAATATAATAAGTCATAAATGAGAGGATGAGGCTTTATATAAATGGAGATGCCATGAATAAGTCATAAATCACAAAATTCTCATCTAAATCAAGTCTATATTTACCTTTCTTTGCACAGACAAATTCGAAAATAGTCTAACTTCATTTTCATTTAGAAATAAGAGAAAATGGAGTAGTAAAGATAAAGCATGAAACCTCACTGGAAAACAGATTTCAGCTCGTTGAAAAATCAAAATTTTGGTAAGAGGACCCTCTATTCTCTAGTTTTCTTTCTAAAATTCAATTTATGGATATACTAATTGTCATATGGAATCATTTAACTAATGGAAACATATAGGATTGATTGGATTCAAAATTTTTGGTCGTCCCTGTTAAATTGTTTCGAATATTGAATTGAATGCCTTCGGTGCTAATGAATTTCAAATTCCTAATCCTGAGTAACTTAGCAATTCAATTTTTGTTAAGCAACAATGTTGAACAATTGAAATTCATGATGGTGTTGCTTGTGCCTTAAAAAAAATTTAAAACTTGTAACCTTTGCCAGTTTGATTTGAGTAATGTAATTGGATAACTTCACTAAGGCACTAATTATAAAGAAAATGTTGATTAAAATCTTTAGTAAAAATAATTGTCAAAATCTGTTGTGGAAAAGAGAATAAGAAATAGAATAGAGAAATTGAAATAGAATGGGAGAAAATGAGAAGTAGTGACATGAGGAGGTTTAGGAAAGGAATGAAAGGTGGTATAGTATAGAGACAATAAGTAGAGAGAGAAAGTGGAGAGAGAAAGAGAAAGAATGTAGTGAGGGGAAGCAAAGAAAGAGAGAGAGAAAGAGAGAAGAAAGAAGAAAAGAGAGAGAATAACTAGAGAGAGAAAGTGGAGAGAAGGAGAGAGAGAGAAAGTGAAGAAAGAGAGAGAAAAGGGAGAGAGAAACTAGAGAGAGAGAGAGAGAAAGGAAGTGGAAAGAAAAAGTGGAAACAGAGAGAGAAAGAGAAAGGAAATAGAGGGAGAAAGAGAGAGAAAAATAATGGGTAACAAAAATATATGATTTAATAATAAAAAAAGAATTTCTATTTACTTTTTCTCAAATGCTCATATCAAGTTATTTCTCTTCCTTTTACTATATTATTATAAATGTCTATATAATTAGATGGAACCAATAAGACATGAGAAATTGATCTCATTCATCTACATAATTGACTACTATTGTTTATTGTAGAAATAATATTTAAATTTGTCAAGATTAATTGTTTGCCTTTACTAACAATACAGGAATTATAGAATGTAGCTCTAAAGTGGTTGTCTCTAGAAAGCAGAACTTGAGCAAAGAACCTTAGGATAGAAGATGAGATGTGACTTGTGAAGATCATAAAATATTAAATGATACTCAAAAAGCAATTCAGATAGAGGTGAGTATAAAAATAAATACTTGATTATACACAATGACGATCAGTCACTTGATGTCAAATGAATTGATTGAGGGAATGCTACCTCATAAATTGAACTAAGTACTAAGAAAAATTAGTTTTCAAGAATGTTGAAGGAAGTTGTCGATAAAAGATATTCTTGTGAGAAATAAGATTGGAGTACTGCATGAGTTGACCATAAAAGGTACTTGAAAAATGTACGTAGGCTTGGTAGAGTCTTTGGAGGTAGTATAAGGTGTCAAGTTGTGAATGACTATAAGATAGAGAGATTTCACAAAACTGGCTTGGCGTCCTAGACAAAGCGGAGCATTGCCATGATTTGGTTAAGTGTATCCTAATTCGATGTACCAGATAGGATATGTACTCTCGATTGTCACCCAAAAATGAAGAATAAGGATATATATTATGATGTATTGTGTAAAAGTCCTCTTGGAGTTAGAAATTTGGAGGCAACAAAGGGCCCTATTATGACTAGGAATCATAGGTAGACACGATTCAGTGAGATGAAAGGATGCGATAATGAGTAAGTGTTCCGTGTTTGTATGTGTGTTTAAGGATAGACAACACACTCCTACAACCCCACTTTTCAGATACTGATTGTAGAAGAGTTTCATCCCTTATTTCATTTAATGATCATTCCCCTAGAGTGGAGATAGATCCACGACCCCTTATTTGAAGACGATACCTTTACCAGATACGTGAGTTTTTCCTTTATGTCCACTAATGTCATACCTCACGAGCAATTTTCCCACATTGACCTACTTTTCATCCTGACTCAAACATTTATGCCTAGGTACGTTAGGGTTCCACTTGATATTCCTACAACCCCCAGACATACTCAGCCTCTGCCATATATAAATCCATCTATAGACTCAACCCCGAATGGAGTCAACAATCAAGAAAGGAGGGAGGAATCATCAGAAGAAGAAGATCCCTTTGAATGTTCAAATTAAGCTCTAAATAGGAAATACTAGTTAAAAAGCTACTCGTATGTTTTGATAATTAATAAAAACAAGAAAGGCACGTTCTATTTTAAGTTCGTAATATGTATAAGTGGAAATTAAATGTTACTATAGGACCATCTAAAGTTGTTCTTTCTATTATTGATTGTTTACTACATGACGCTCGTTTGGTAACGAAAAGGAATATTGATGTTGAATGGAGAAATGTAACTTCCTTGTTTATAAGTTCTAAATTTTCATCATTCTAAATCAATTAAAAGAAAATATTTTTTTGTAAAATTATAAAATATTAAATAAATTGGGAAGATAAAAAGGGTGTTACAATGCCAATATATAGACCAGAGGTTCAAAAAGAATATAGTTTTTCAAAAAGAGGATTTAGGATGCTCATATATAAAAAAAATGGCCTAGTTTACCCATACATAGTATCCTAGTTATATACATACATATATATATCTACCCTATGAGTTACACATCATCTTCTCCCTCTATGCAGATCCCTCAAATGGATCCTCCTCCTATAGTGGATCGTGGACCCACTGCCCCTTGACGAGCTTCATTATGAGACGAAAGATTAGCCTTTAGAATCTCAACATCGATATTTGAAGAAAAATGGGGATGTAAGGAGTGAGTCCTTCATCCAAACTAAGTCGCACAATCACATATATAAACACTATCACTCACTCTCATTCTCACCATTGTATCATATTTACTTCACTACTAGTTGTGTTTTTGGGCCCATAATGCCTCTTGACACTCCAAGTCATAGAGGTCTTACATAACGTATACTTATCATTATTTTCTTTCGAGTGACGATTGAAAGTACATATCTTGTCTGGTACTCGAATTAGGATACTCTCGACAAACCATGGTAATGCTTTGTATTCATCGAGGACGCCAAACCAGTTATGTGAGTTCCTTTGCCCTCAAAGTTATCACAACTTGGCACCTCAACACAACCCCCTAGGACTCTTCAAGCCTACTAACATTCCTTAAGTACCATTTTGTAGTCAACCCATACAATTTTCAATCTTAATTTTCCTCACACACGAATTTATCGTAACAATCATCAACTACTTATATCACCATCGCGATTGAGTCTTAGTCAAATTATTAGTACGAACATGATGATTTTTCACAAGAGCATAATCTCACACTCATAAGCTATCACACCAATATATTCATTGTATTCTCATATCAACATCAAGCTCTCTGGCCCTCAATCATTAGGTCCTACGACCACATGTACTTCAGCCTCATAATTCATCAACTTTCATGAGACCTGTCGTTCATCAATCACTACATTTCCATTAGTTCGTCCATTCATATAGTTCAACACATTCAAATTTTCACATTTTCAATATCATACCCATCTCTACTGCCAGATATGACCAAGCGAAGTCTTGTCTACTAAGACTCCATATCAATTCATCCATCCTCAACATCAGTTAATGTGCTCTCTTGACAACTTTTGGAAGTCGTATTTCTTAATATACTTTTACATGTTCTATCAATTATCTAATTAGGATTGGTGTGCAATAACTCATTCATAATTTAGTTTTTAAGATTTCCTCCACACATTTCCTCCAATTCTAAAAGGTTTAAGTTATCAAGTTTACAGATTATGTCAAAATTTCCTCTATAGATAAAATTTTATGGAAATCTCTTCAAATTTTATTTGAAAGTACATTATATTCAAAACAAGACTCAAAAAGACTATTAAAGTTCCTTTTACTTTAATATTTGAAATCATTTCACAAAATTTTTGAAAAACAACGTTACGCGTTATTTTTTGTCACATAATTTATGTAAATTCATTCATTATCATTCGTTTTAACTCTGATTCTTATGAAACTTGTTCCCGTGTTTAAATATTTAAATTTTCTAATAAAAAATTAAAATCCATTGCCAAAAATCACTCTAAACTTCTCTAGATAAAAATTTATAAGTTTTTATGTTTTTAAACACATTAGTTTTTTTTTAAAACGTCCGTTTTTATCTTTGAAAATTCATTTCTCCTTCATTTTAAATCTGATGTGAGTGAGACTTGTTTCTAAATTCTTATAATTAAATTTTCTATTCCAGTAACCAGATTTCTCATTCAAATTCGTTCCAGAATAGTTCAAATTAAAAGTTTAGTTTTCAACTCTTAAAAAGGTTTAGTACATTCATAAAAATAGTCATTCTCCTTCGTTTTAAATCCAAATTGAGTGATTATTTTTCTACATCTTTATAATTAAATTTTCAAACCAATTATCAAGGTTTCAAGTCCAAATACCTTACTAATTAGTTGAATTTTAAAAATTACTCTTAATTGGAATAGTTTTCACATAAATTATTTTTCCCAATTATAAAAATATCAAAATTCCTTTCCTTTCATCTCTACTTGTTTTCCCCTATCTCTCTATATTTCTTGATGTCAAAAATTAATTTTTCACATGGTCAATCCAGCCATAAAATTTAATTTTGAATTTTCCCCCTTGCTATAACATGTTCCTTTTTTTGTAAAACCACCTTCAAAAACTTATTTTATATTTTTATTCCTTAATCCAAACCTTACGAAATTCTTATCAGTCATTACCAACATATTAAGGGTGCTAAAACAATTATTTCAATTCAATCCAAACATTATCTCATTTTAGATAAAGTTTGTTAAGTCTCAGCCACTTTTCAAACTCTATTTTTTGTTGTAAAAATAGAGTCGTATTTCAACCAAGGAAACAAGCAATTATAACACATTTTACACCATCAAATAAATATTTTATAGCCACAAAATCATCACAAAATATTTGTACAAGCTTCCCACGTCATTATAAGCATTTATACTCAACATAAAAATTGCAAAAACACAAAATTGCATCCAATACTCCACTTATTTTGTGTGCTGCCATATATATCCAAAAATCATCATATAAAAAGTAGTCAACCAAGTAATAATTTAAGGGCTTCATTCTTCATATAATAGATGAAAATAGACTAGAAAGGGTTAAGAAAACACCTCCTTACCTAGGTGAAGACTCAAGAAATTTTCTGCACAAACTTGGTGAGTTGTAGGTGTTGTTCAAGCAACAACCAACAACACTTATCCCCTTTGCGTGCCTACCATACAAACTGCAAAGACTTGGGAGGTTCACCCACTTTAAGATGAGAGGTAGGAGAAAAGGTAGAAGTGTTGGGAGGTAAGTATGGTGGCTACCAAGTAACAAAAAAATTTGTTGCAAGGAGAAGAAAGAAATTTGACAACGCAAGGGAGAATGAGAGTCCAGCAGAATTGTGGGTCCTTTTATAAGACCCATGCTAGGTCAAGATTAGTCTAATTAAGTTATTAAGGTCCCTAATCAAGCCTTTAAGTGGTCAACCAAGCTTAAGGGAGACTTGTGGCAAATGAACCTTGAAATCACTAATATGATGTATTAGCTTAATTAACTTTGATTTATACTTAATCTATTTTTTCCTGATTACCTGATTTTTAAAGAAATTGCATTAATTAGTTGACTTTGGTTAACTCTATCATTTTCCATCTATTTTTGATGTTTTTGAAATTTTTTTCTATTTTTCTCCCTTTTATTTTTCTTACTATGTTAAGTGGTTAAAACATCATTAAACCACTTTAAATATTTATTTCTTTGTTCATATTTTATTTATTTAAGTTTGGTTAAATATTATTTTTAAGATAATTATTAAATAAAAATATCAATTATTTCAATTTATTGAATTTCATATTCTCTAAAATTGAGGATATTACAACTCTACTACCCTAAAAGAAAATTTTATCCTTGAAACTTGTACCTTGGAAAAGATGCGGATACGACTCCATCATTTTGCTTTCCAACTCACAAGTTTCCTCACTTTTGTTAGTTGAGTTCCAAATCACTTTGACTAGTCTGATGTTTTTGCCCCTCAACTCTTTTATCCTTTGATCACTAATTTTTACTAGTGCTACATCATAAGTCAAGTTATCTCTCACGTGTACTTGATCAGCCTCAATCACATGGGACGGGTCAGGGGTATAGTATCTTAATTGAGAAACATGGAATGCACTGTGCAAATTTGATAAACTTGGGGGTAATGCTATTTGATAAGCAACAAGGCCATTTCTTTTCAAAATTTGGTAGGGTCCAATAAATTTAGGTGTAAGTTTTTGAGATTTTAAAGGTCTAGCTACTCCGGTTGTGGGCGTCACTTTCAAAAATACGTGTTCTCTTGCTTGAAATTCTAGAGATTTCCTCCTTTTGTCATAGTAACTCTTTTGTCGATCTTGTGTTTGTTTCATCTTTTCCCTAATCATTTTCAATTTTTGTGTGGTTTGTTGCAACACTTCCGGTCTTAGTAACAATGAGTCACTGGATTCAAACCAACGTAATAGAGTTCTACATCTCCTCCCACAGAGTGCTTCATTGAGTGTCATTCCTATGCTTGAGTGGAAACTATTGTTGTAGGTAAACTAGACTAAAGGAAAAATCTCATTCCAATTTCTTGTTTGCTCTAGCATGCACGCCCTCAATAGGTCTTTAAGTAATTGTGTTTTCCTCTCAATTTGATCATCAGTTTGTGGATGGTAAGCTGAATTAAGCCTCAATCGACTTCCAAATGTTTCTTGCAAACTGTCCCAAAACCTAGAGGTAAATTGAGGGTCTCTATCATAAACTATACTAGAGAGTACTCCATGCAGTCTGACGATTTCCTTGAGGTATATATGGGTTAGCTTTTCTAGAGAATAACGAATGTTTTTAGGTAAGAAATAAGCAAACTTGGTGAGTCTATCCACTATTATCCATATAGCATGATATTTAGATGTTGTCCTTGACAATCTTATCACGAAGTCTATTGAGATGTTATCTCATTTTCATTCTAGAATATTAAATGGTTGTAGTTTTCCAAATTGTTTCTGATGCTCAACTTTGGCTTTTTGGCATGTTAGACACACTACCACAACTTCACTACATCCTTCTTAAGTCCCTACTACAAAAAATTCTTCTTAAGGTCTTGGTACATTTTAGTCATTCCAAGGTGAAAACTAAGGTTGCCCTGGTGTGCTTCTTCCAATATCACCTTCTCATTTCGTCATTTGAGGAATGTAAATTTGTCTATTGATTTTTATTATTGCATCCATTCCTTGTTGGAATTCCTACTCTCTCTCTTCACTTACGAGCTTCAATCTTTCTTGTAGGTACGAATCCTTTTGTTGTTCCTTAATTTGTTCTAAAAATTCACTAGCGATCGTGAGGGTTCCCAAGTATAAGCTTCTTGGCCTAAATTTGACTACTAAGTTTAAATCTCAAAATTTCTCTATCAATTCCATCTCTTTCACCATGATGGTTGATATGTGTAACGACTTCCTACTTAGGACATCTACTAGTACGTTCATTTTTTCGGGGTGATATGATAGTTTGAAGACTACCGTAGCCAATTCCAAGTCATATGTTGGGTAGTTCACTTCATGTGGTCTTAATTGTCTAGATGTGTACACTACTACTTGTCTTTCTTGCATCAACATACATCCTAGTCCTCAGTGTGAAGCATCGTAGTGCACTTTGAATTTCGCCTCAGGATCGAGAAACACTAGTATGGGTATCGTGGTTAATCTCCTTTTCAATTCTTGAAAATTGTCCTTGCAGGCCTTGCTCCAAATGAAGGTTTGTCCCTTACGAGTTAGTTTGGTCAAGGGTAAGACTAACTTGGAAAATCCTTTAATAAGTTTCCTATAGTATTCGACTAGACCAAGGAAACTTCGTATCTTCGTGATAGTCGTTAGTGGATTCCATTGCATCACCGCTTCGATCTTTGTTGGGTCCACTACTATCCCTTTACTAGA
This sequence comes from Pachyrhizus erosus, assembly GCA_026544285.1. NCBI lineage: Eukaryota > Viridiplantae > Streptophyta > Magnoliopsida > Fabales > Fabaceae > Pachyrhizus > Pachyrhizus erosus. The sequence continues at coordinate 4,034 of JAMLFT010008992.1, read as the reverse complement.
TAGTTACTAGATAGTCTCTAGAGTTAGACCAAAGGAAATGACCTTGTAAGTTTTATTTGATTTTCAAGTCAAATTTTGGCCAAAAAAGTGTTTTAGTAAAATAATTTCCAAGAATTGCATAGATTTAAATTAGAAAATGTATTTTATATCATTATAAAGATAATCACGTTGGAAATATGTTGAAAAAAGAATCAATTAAAAATAATATTGGGAAGGTCCAAAAAATGATCCATCTTTGACCAGTGTTGTTATGGAAAATATTTAACTATGATGCCTTAATTTATTTTTATAAATTTTGTAGATTTTTTTATAATAAATTATACTTTTCCAGAAAATATATTTAAATATCCTTATTTATACGTAAAAATCTAGTATTTTAAAAATATTGTGATATAAATTTTAATAACTATTTTTTATTTTTCTAGAGCCAAAATATAGCATTGTTTTCATTATTTTTAGAAACTTAGTCTTTTTCTTAAATTAAGTGACATTACCTCATGCATAGCATATATAATCTATTTTGATTATGAGTTTGGATTTTAAGACTCGAAAAGTGTGAATTTTGAGCAATTATCTATATGTGTCAAATCTGTGAAATTTTAATTGTCTGTATTAAGTTCTATATAAATGTTTATTTTGACATATTAAATTTTGTGTGAATTTATTGTGTGTTTTGAATAACTTTATATATATAGTGTTTATTCTATGTGTGATCATAAAAATCTATAATGAGGAATTATGATGTTTAGACTAAATTTTATGTTGATCATTTTTAAATGACAACAAAAATAATAAAATTTTAATAAAAACAAAGTGGATTAGAAGCAAATGATAATTCTAACATTCTAATTTTCATAAAATTTGAGAGGCTAAGATATTGTAAAACCAAGAGGATAAATATATATAAAATTTAATAAAGAGGAACAAATGTTGTTTTTGCTTGCGTGGTAGATGATATTACACACATGGATCGATACTTGTTGCAAGAACAGGAGTATATATGAGATAAACTTGATATAAAAACATTACAATTAAATGAAACTTATCTAACATTCTTTTGACTGTAAATAGTACGTAGGAAAAAAAAAACAAAGAAAGAAACAAAAGATCTAACATTTTTGAACATTTAAAATGCAAAAGCATATTCACAAAGCTTAAAAACAAATGACTCAAGTTCCTAAAAAGTGAGAATCAATAAACTCCTCACTTTCATAATCATGTTTTAAATTATTTTCCCTTTTTCTTATTCTTGTATACAAATTTGAGAAATATAATTATAAAAATAAGTAAAAAAAAAAAATTCTTGGCAATAGTTATGGTGAAAGTTTTCCTAGTTGAACAACAACATACATATAACATTGATTATTTTTCACTGGAAAAGTTTTTCAGTCTAAGGGACTGTCTAGCATTTTCATTACATACTTTCCAAAAGCAAAATATCTAAGCTAATAAGTCCAATGCTGGGGTACAACATAAACACCATCAAAAGGTTGTGAACCAAATTGAAAAGGTTCGCCAAAAGCAAGTAACTATAAATTGAATCCCACATAATAAAAGGGTGGAGCTTTTGTTAATTGTCTAAAATATCTAGATACTTTTAGCTAGCATGAACAAAGTATTTTCCAATACAAAGAATGATCACTTTAGCTATACATTACCATAAACCATAGATTTTAATGGCAACACGGACCCATTCTTTTAATATAACATTGGTCTGATTCTAATATATTGTTAACACTTGCATGAGTACCAATATATAAAGAAAACAAATCCAAAATAATGAAACACAAACCTTTAAACAACTACCTCCATGCTATTAACAATAGTAGTAAATCCTTTACCAGGAAAGTATTTGAAACTTTCAACATAAATAAATGGGAGGTCTTTGCCTTCAATATGGATAACCAGAACCCAACAATTCAGTTTACAGAAAAAAAATGCACAAGGATAAAGAGAAATTTTGTAAGGACTAAGACTCTCTGGATAGTCTATTTTGAAACAATGAGTTAGAGAGTAGAAGTTATAGGTTGCTAAAGTAATGTGAAAATCAAAATACCACTACACACAGCAAAATGAAATCTAAAATAAAGTAACAACCTAAGAAAAAAGTTTTATATAATGTAAGAATCACACTCTGGTTTGAAGACTAATGATGATTTTTTTACAACAAAGTTCACTAGTCAGCATCACAAAATCAACTCTAGGTGAAAGATTTGAAATGTCTTCTTAATTTTCTCTACATTTAAAAGTATAATAGTAGTTATTTATCATAAATACTTACATTATTACGAAAAAATTATGTACATCATTTTTAAGGCTATCTATAGTCATTATTACTTCATTCGGTTAAACTTCAAAAGAGAACAAAGCTGCAGTAGTGGAGCTGGATTAGGTTAATGATGATGAAAATCCCTGCTTAATGTTGGAGAAAATGTAATTTACAACAATGAGGTATGATATAATGAACAAGTCTAACATCACAAAAGAAAGAAGAGTTGGCAATAACATAATAACATCATAACTAATAATAGCAAGACATAACAAAGAGATCAGAGAATATTATTAATTTTACCTACAAAAATTTTCAAAAATTTTCACAAATAAAATACACAAACCTAGATTTAGAGATATGTAGTGATGATAGGAAGAGAAAAACGAACAGAAAGTGACAAATAGAAAGGGATTTTACATGTGAGAGATGCAATAACAGAAAGGGATTCAAAAATTAGATCAAAACATATAGTAAATTAGATCACAACATGAAATTTGTATTGAGATTTTCAAGAATTTCCACAAATCAAAAACACAAACCCTAGTTAGAGAGATATGCAAAGATGAAAGAGACAGACAGACGTAAAGAGAGACAAATGTAGAAATAGATGTTGAGCTTGAGTGTGAGGTGAGAATAGAGAGCATGAGCATGAGAGGCAAGAAAGTGAGAATTTCACAATTCAATTTGCAATTCCTTTTCACATTGGAACCTCTTGAGTGGTGTGACGCATTGTTTTGGAGAAATTGTCTTTGGGTGAATTTGCAATTTCATGTTTTTAGCTAATTAAAGATTCCTTTCCAAAATTCCAAAATTTGAAATTCCTTTTAATAAAATATCCAAACAAATAATTTTAATACATAAATATTAGTAACATTTATTATTAAAAATGTTATAAAAAATTGTAATTTAAATAAATTAACTATATTTTATCATATGTTAGTATGTAGTAAACAATTGCAACATTTATTTAAAAGTGTTAGAAAAAATTGTTTTTAATAAGCAATTGCAACATTTGTTTTAAAAATGTTAGAAAAAATTGTTTTCAAATAGAAATAATAACATTTTACAAATGTTACATTTTAAATGTTACAAAAGGTCTTAGATACAGTGTGAAGCAATTAGATATAATATTGTTCATACACAAATTTTTTTTTCTATAATTTATTATAAACTTCTTTTTTTATTATCTCTCTCTATTATTACCTATTTTATTAAACCTTTTTTTTTCACATCTTTCAATCTCTTGGTTTTTGTCTAAATTGTTGTAAAAGAAAAATGAAATTACGTTTAAGATAACATATCTAGTTGAGAAATACTTGACACGAGAAGTTGAAATGGATTAGACACACGCACATATGATGTGCTGCTCCATGACCTTCGAATTCTCGTATAGTTTGTGGATATATATATATATATATATATATAAAATAAAATATAATAATAAGATTGATTTTTAATTAAATTTTATAAAAATTTAATAAATTTATCATATCTGATGAATTTTAACTAATAATAATTTTAAAAAAATTACACTATCAATATATAAATTATTTTTAATAAAAAATGTTGTAATTTATTTATTTTAATATTAATTTTACATTTAATTACCTTTTTCATCCTTATAATTGCAAGAATTTTTTATTTTAGTACTTATAGTTTAAAACATCTAATTCTAATTCTTGTAGTCATAATATTTTAACCCTTTTAGTCCTTTATGTTGAAAAATTTCTAATATCTTTATATTTAAATTCTTTAAAATTAA
>JAMLFT010008991.1:0-13137 GCA_026544285.1 Pachyrhizus erosus | reverse complement strand
GTTCACACGATATTAAATTAGTTTTTTGAGGGAGAGGGTTCATTACAGTAGCTTGCTGCTGGAACTCTTGAGTGTCGCTCTTGTATTGCACTACTGCAAGGGCCTGGCACGTCCCATCCAACGAGTTTAATTATTTTCAATGGACTTCCTGCAAGTTTTAATATTACCCTATAATAGCAACTGACTTATAATTTAGCACAAATTGACATGATCTTCATTATCATTCAAGTTTATCTGAAATAAGAATTCATCTAAACAACATAAGAATTCTTTTTTTGTTGTCTTGTGTTGCTGCCTAACTTGGTGCAAACTACTTTGAAACCTTCTTTCCCTATGGTCTTCTGTGACATGATGCACATTGTTGACCTGGCTCACTATTTGGTCCTTCATGCCAGGACCAGACATATGAAGTTAAAACCTTTTTTGTTTTTCTTTGAGAAAGTGCTAAGCAAACAAACTTCAGTGTTGAGTGTTCCCTATGATGTCTTTCTCTTATATCAATTTTGAGGTGTTCAAAACCATACTCAGTGGGTTATCCTTCATTAATTGTGCATGGGTCACACTCCACTCGATCTTGTGGGATATTAGAGTATAACTTTACTCGGTGCAATGGTTTAGTCTTTTATTATCTCAACTGATATTCTAAGCTCTTCCAACTGTGTACCTAACTGAGCTATATTCTGTTAGGTTTGTTATATTGTTAGTTAGAAGTTGGACCTCCATAAATAGATGGAGTCTAGGTTTCAACGTATCATTTTTGAAAAATCAATGATAACCAATTCCTTTCTTTTATTTCTGAATCCTGAAACACAGTAACAATTAAAACATAAGTATATTGAACCCGGCAAAGTAAAAAAGCATTAATGCGTGTACATATACCAACGAGAGCAATAATGACTAACACTGTACATCGCTTGTCACTGAATTTGGGGTGTCAGGAGTACAATTTGCAAATTTTATATGCAAGTAATTAAATATTTTAGCCTCTCACAGCACAAAATATAGGCAGCTATTTTTTTTTATTTTTTTACTTTGTTACAATTTGTTTTTATAATATACTTGTCGTGAACTTGTGGTAAAGATATGTTTATTATTTTTTACATTGTTACAACTTGTTTTAACAATGTACTTGTCCTGAACCTGTGTTAAAGAATTGACGGTACTGTAATATTTCTTGTGTGGCACCTAGCACCCGAGATGGAGTAGTGTAACTCCCATCTTTTACAACAATTGACGTATATTTTTTTATTTACAACTTGATTCAATTTACAGAAAAATGTGGTGCATTAACATTACTCACATTTATGACACATGATCATCTAATTCTAAAAAGCCACAAGAATGATGAATGATATTTCTACACTTCATATTGATATTTTTGTAATTCTCAAGAATGTCATTCCAAAATATATTGAAAATTTTGTATTTTGAACAAGGGATAAGTGATTTTTGGTTAAAAACACTACTCGTGAAAGCACTTCAAATTTACCCTTTAGCATTGTAGAAGACAGGAAGCTAAGAAAAATCTCGATTATAAGTGTAAATTGCAGCTGATATCTTCAGGCAGCAGCCAAAACTACAAATCTTGACCTCGATTCATCAATTCTTCTCTATCTATGAAACGATCAAGCAGCTCTTTCTCTTGCAAAACCAAATAATCTTCAGCCTTACCAAACCAGTCATACCTTCGTTTTGCTACATAATCATAGACAGCATCCCTGAGTGGAGTTGGAATCACCCAGAATGAGCTTAAAGCAGAGTAAGGTAGTGGTAAGTACGACAGTACTCGCAATGCAGCTGCAGAGTCATAACTCAAAATGAGATTACACAAAACCATGTAGGAAGCAGCAGAGTGGTGAAAATATAATTGAAAAATGCTCATTTGTGATGTATATTAATCTAAATATTTATTTTGAAATTCGTTTAAGCATGATCCAGATTCTAGGTGCTGTTGGCTAGGACCACTCTCATTCAGATTGTTAGTTTATTCATTATAAAATATGGCAGGATATGGACTTCACCAGAAAATTTACAGGTTTTGAAAAAGAAGTACAATTTCTAAAATGTTCACTATAGGGAGTTTAACAGTGACAGAGTCCATAAAAATACTTGAAGATGAGAATTATCATCAATAATCGAAATTTTACTTTGGACAGAAGATCATGAATTACAGTTTTAAGCCAAGTCGGTTATTAACAAAATAATAAGAAAAATGAGATTAGAAACTGCCCAAGCTTAAACTTTATTCAATATGGTACAACAACAATAAAAGTCTCATTCCACTAGGTGAGTGAAACACACCATTTTATTAAAAGAGAAAAAAATATATAAATATATACATTATATTTAAACCCTCTCCCCCCACTTCTCTACTTTCGTTTTATTTAAAAACAGCCCCCCATCCCATTCTCACTCACGTAAACCCCTCACCTCTCCATCCTCTTCTCCTTTTCACTCTCCCACTCTTTCTCCTTCATTATTCCAAATCCCCTTTAAATTCCTTACATCTTGTGTGCCACAAGCATGAAAAAAAATGGTTTAAGTGGTGAGGAATAATACCCATTTCTTGGAACTTCTCTTGAAGCTCTTTAAGGTAAATTCATAACCCATAAATGTAGAAAATTAATCGTAGGCGTAGATTAGTGATGGACTTTGTGTGCAAGGTATTAGAAATTTAATATTAGGATTTTTGTGGTTTTCTTAAAACCCTAGACTTAGTAAATTGGAAATTATTGTCTAATCTTTTATCCTCTTATTATTGATATATAGATTCATAGGAAAAATACCTTGTTTGCTCCATTCGGTGACATTGGAAGAGAGTAACTTGGTTCTCTTATCATAGTGAGTAGCTAATTTAGCTAGTGGCTTTTTCGTTGGTATTTTTAGGAGAAACAAGTAAATTTCCAAACTATGTTTTCTTTGTGATTTTGATTTTTATGAGTACTTAAGAATGAAAATATGTAGATAATTATTTTACTTGTTTGGATTTTATCTTTGTGATTCTTAATAATTTTAATAGTGTATTTTAAATATGGAATTGGTTTCTTATTGTGGTATTTGTGATTGAATGTCGTTTACTACAATGAAGAGATAATGTAGATGATGGGTTAAATACTCATAATTATTGTAATTACTGTTTGTTGCAATGAAAAGATAATGTAACCTACAAGCTAAATGCTAGTAGTTTTAAAATACCGTTTGCCACGACGAAAAAATAATGTGGTTTATGTGTATACAATGAAATGAGAGATGATGAGAAGTTAATATCCTTGATTATGGTTATCATTATATCTCTAATGAATTCTTAAGGAAGTGAATACTAGCTTTTTATAGGTAAAATGTATTTGTTTCACTTTGGATTATTGTTTAAGTCTTTGTTGTTGAACTTAAAAAATCGTGCCATGTTTGTTTTCTCCTTCTTGTCCACTTGTTTATCATGCTCTCCTTAAGTCCTTGTGACTTACACCTTTCTTTCCTTTTCCCCTCAGATTCACAAGTGGTTGAGTAGTAGATTCCTGAGATTTGCTGGTCTACCAAGGATTTTGTTAAGCTTTTTGGTAGGCCTTCATTGCTTCTGATGGGGGCTTTTTGATAACTCTAGTACAATGCAGCTACAGTGACAGAGATAGAGTAATCTCTTTATTTTGAGTCATAAATGATCCCGCCACATGGATGTGATAGTTATATAATTATGTTTCTTTTTGAAAAATTGTGATAATTGTTATATCTACATAACTTTTGGTTGAAATATTTGAAATATAATTACATCAAGGGCTTAAGCTATGATATGTGGTCTTGATACTTGACTATTGGACTTGGATATGATACATAATTGTATTCCACAGGTGAACCAATAAGTGGATTGTCCTGTTTTAGGGGAGACTATCAAATTTTTTTAATCATTCGTTTTAATTGTTTTCTATTTTGTGCCTTAGTATAGTTTTATTTTTAAGCTAGACAAGCTCAGAAAATGGTAGCATGTGCGTCAGTCACGGCTCAATAGTGAGTCGTGACAGTGAGGGAGGCACTTTATTCAATATGGTACTAGAATAAATAAGTCTCCCCCCTCCTCCAAAAAATGGGAAAATTAAGAAGATCCGGAAATGAATTAAATGAGAGACTTCCATGCATCCAAAGGAAAAAAGAGACTCCAAATTTGATAAGAAACAATGATAAAAGAAACAGTTAGCAGGACTAAATCATTGATGTAATGATTTGCAAATAAACTTCTGTCAAGTAATGAGACTGTTCCACAAATAATAACAGACATTCCAAGAAGAATATTCCTACGAAGCAAAAATGTTTTATAGTTCAGTTAGATATTATTTTAAAAATTAAATAACCCATGTTTATTCTTTCATGGATCTAAATTTCCCTTACACCAGTGGTGAGAGCCTCGGGTGCACTAGGTCACTCTTTCTACACATTATGGAACATTTCTGACTTGATCAATTCAACACAGAAAGAAAATTATCAATAGTAAATTGAATTAGTTATATTTAGTATCCATTTGTAAAAACCTAAAAACCCAAGATACAAAGCAGATCTCAAACTGGTCCTTCCTAACTTACTAGAGATCCACTGGATTAGAGTTAAAAATTTATGTGTACACAAGTATGCCAAAACCAAAGTTATGCAGTAAAATATTCTAAACAATGTAAAAAAAATGGATACCATGAAAGTAAATCAAATGAGAAAGAACATTCTAACCAGTGGATCCCTGAGAGTATACATTCAGGCCTTCAATGAACAAGATGCGATGCAGGACATCCTCTCGTTCAAGACCACAAGCTCTCAAATAGGGCTCAGCAGAATCAGACTGAACACAACAAAATTTGACCTTTCTGTCCTTGTCTGCTCTGATTACCCATTTCACTCCTGTCAATGCAGAATTATATAAAATTGTAATAAAAAACACAAGTTAACATAATAAAATTTGTACTACGCAATTAAATGAAGGAATATAAAAAATTAGAAAAAACCTGGAACAATGCATAAGATAGTCCAGAGTAGGGATTGAGGGGGAGTGGCAAAGACTTTTATGACAAAATGAGGTGAAACTATTTTTTTTTTTTTTTGGTTTTTGACCATACATTTTTTTCACATGAATAAAAATTGATGACAGGCCAAACATTAATCAAATACCCACAACTAGAAGTGTTATAATTTAATAACAACTAAAACTCAGTATAACACCTAGTTTCTCCAAGTCTATGTTATTCAACATTATATAGATATTTTCCTTCCCACAACTAAACCTAACCTCAAAAAACTATGTAAATTATACTCTAGTCTTTAAGACTATTTCCACATAAAATGAAAATAGCTTAGTGGAAAACTCACTGCTCTGAGATAACCCAGCAAGTTGAATTGAATATCAAATGCTAGTATAACAACACAAATGTTCAAAAGGAATTAGCAATTGCTCCAACATCATCTAAACATCCTCAATCCCTATTACATGCGATATTCAAGGTGTCATCTACCATGGATACCAATTAAAATGAACTACATTCTTCAACTCCTTGGCTAAGAATACTCCTAGCTATTTTTGTCTGTCTTTGATCACAGGGCTGTATAGAAATGCAAGGAATCTTAATAATCTAAATCAAATCATTACACACAACACACAAAGTACTATTTAGCATTCCACCAAAGAAACAAAAGCGATAAAAATTCCATACTAACGACAACCATAAAACACAAAGAAAAATCCACAGCATAAAAGACAAAAAAAGAAAAAACCTTATAGAAGCACAACGAAATTCCAAAAAGAACTAGAACATTTGTCACCTATGCTCAAGGTTTTAAAAAACACTCTGTGACCGCAATTTTGGCCGCTACTTCAAAATTTTTGGTGTCTCCACGTCTGCAATTACGGCCACATCAGCTGCACTCGTCTACAATTTCTCACAACATTAAGCATTACAACGAAACCACAACCATTACAGCAATTGAAAACCTTGCCTATGCTAGCAGAATATGTAGCTAATTATAAGGTTAGATTTATCAACCTTCTCCAAGTTGCCACATTCTTGGAGTAGCTTAGATACATACCCATTAAGAAAGGTTTCATCTTTGTTCTAAGTTTCTAACCGAGGCAGCGAACAAGCTAAAGAACACACCACACAACTTGGATCACACAAAACACGAAACCCCATGAATTGAATAGAAAGTGCAAACAGAGTGATGATCCTGAAGAATGAAGAAATGGGAAACAAAATGAATACCTCGGTGGCAGAGGTGGGAAACGGCATCGTAGAGCAGCACTCTGGGCTGAAGCAGAGTGGGGGTGACGCCCTTCAACACCGAAGAAGCAGAGTTGAAACAGCGAAACCCATTGCGCCACCCTCTCTCCATTGGCGTCTTGATTAAGCTTGCGAGTTCTCTCTTCATCCTAACATTCATCTTCTTCTTGTGCTCGCTGTGTGTAGCAAAGTTCGAACTTTGTGTTGAACACTCTGTCGCATGTGGTCTAACAAACTCAATTACTCTGTCGCCGACTTAGAATTAGAATTACTTTTAGGAAAATAAACTATTCAACTCCCTAAATTTTAAACTTTTTAATAAATTAACATCTTAAATTTTAATTTTATCTTAATTATAAATAAATATCGTAAATTTTAATTTTATTTTAAATAATTCTTAAACTTTATTATTTTTTAAATAAATAGATTGAACTTTAACTAAATTTTAATTATTTAATAAAATTTATTCTTTTTATAAATAATATTTCTATTAAATTAGAGTTAAATTATTTATCTTAGTTGATATTCATTCATTAATATTTTTTTCTTTTGTTACAATTCATGTTTTTTATATATTAAAATATAATGAAAATATGAAATGAAAAAAAGAAAATAATAAAAAACAATTAAAGAGTTTTTAATTAATTTTTAATTCAAAATTTTATTACATTTTAATCTTAAAAATATGATTTATAAAATAAAATTAATAAATAATTGAGATTTAAAATAAAAACTATTGAATTTTCTTCTTCTTTAGCATTTTAACTGAACTTAATATAAGACTATTTATAAAATAGGCCTATTTTAAAATAAAATCAAAATTAAGAGGTTTTATGTGTAAAAAGGTAAATTTTAAAGATAAACTATATAATAAAATTAAAATTTATGATATTTATTTGTAAACAAAATAAAATTTATGAATATGTTAGAATAAAATTAAAATTTAGAATACCTCTTTATAAAAGAAATAAAATTTAAGATAATTAAAAACTTTTTTTTATTTTTAACAAGTAAACACCATTTTTTTTTCTAAGAATAGAAAGTACTGTCAATTTAGTTCTTAAAATTAATAAAATTTAAAATGAGTTTCTAAAATATTAAATAAGTCTTTAAGTCTAATTATTTATTATTATTTTAATCCTTAAACATATACTAATGCTACACTTAATACATATAAAATTTTTTGAATTTTAAAAAGTGGTTGATATATTACACTTTCAGAAATTTTATTTTATTTTATTTTTTATAACTAATTTAACGATGTTATACACTTTTAGAATTTAAACACTGATTTACCATATTATTAATATAATTCAAGGAAATATACAATTTAGTCTCCAAAATTTTATTTATGTTTAAATAATTTAAGCTTTAAAGGAGTGAACTTATTAATTTAATTAATGTTTTAGCCTGGACAAATAAATTTCTATTTTTATATAGTTAAAATTCCAAAATACATAAATATTTTTAATATATAAATTACATTCCAATTGAAATTCATGATAAATACTTATAATATATATATATATATATATATTATATTTAGATTTATCACGAATAGTTTAAATTGTAATATAAAATTATTGTTAATTATTCATAATTTAAAAATTATTAACATTTAATTTAGAGATAAATATAAAAGAGCGTAAAGTGAAAGAAATAAAAAACTAAAAACATACATAAAAAATAAAGGTAAAAAGAGGTACTTTAAAATGGTTAATAGATTTTTTCTTAATTAACTGCAAAGTAATTCCTTGTTACTTAAAGTAATATATATTAATGAAAAAAAATTTGTTTCAAAACTTTAAAGGTTATTTTTGTAATTTTAAATGCATCAAAACAATAACAAAATTTTGAAATAGAATTAAAAAAAATAACAAATATAATTTTAATTATCACTTATGTACAATCAATAAATATAAAAATAATAATAAATGATTGATTTTAATTTTTAATTTTTCTTTTTCAGAAATTAGTTAATCAATTAAACTCAAATATTTTGTCATTTCAAATATTTAAATTTCAAACTTTTATTAAATTCACTTCTCTATCATTTTTTAATTTTTTTTTATTTCTCATTTCTTTTTTTCATTGTTAATCTATGTCTTCTCCTTTAACCTTGAAGAATTCGTAATTTTTTCTCTTTTTGTGGTATGTTTTATTTTTTCTCATTCTTTCTCTCTCTTTTCTTTTGTTTTTTGTTTTGTTATCTACAACAATGCAAACAAAAATGAAAAGTTTATGTGATAACCCTAAAATTATAAAAAGAAATTGAAAAATAGTAGAGGATATAAATGAAATAAGAGGATTAACTAGAGCATGTCACCACCAACTATTGTAAGAAAGATTTGAAAGAGTGTCTATGAAAGTTATTAAAACAAACAATGCAAAAAACATGGTGTGATTCATTCTTCTTTAATGATTTTTTTTTTCATTAAGTTTTCATTTCACTTTCTCTTCAAAAATTTTCTCTTGATGTTTACCCTTTAATCTTCAATTGTAGATGATGAGCATAGAGGATGATTGTGACTCTAAAAAGGAAAAGAAAATGGCAATATGTTGTTCCTTTGCTTACTTGGGATACCTCAATGTCACATAAGTTATCCTTGCATCTAAACAATTTGTAGTCAATTTGTTAAGGTCATACTTGCTTCCATATACAACACATAAGTACATAAATGAGTATGAAAGCACACGTGACAAGACATGAAATTTTTTTACATGTAAGAACTTAATTTGGTGGAAACATAATATTAATGGGTTTGGTAAGAAAGACAACTTTATACATGCATACTCTTATTTTTTTCTACTCATTTTATATTGTTCTTTTTTCTTATTCAAATTTTGATAGGTACAAGGCAACTATAATATTTACAAATATTATTAATACATCCTACATACAACGTAGGTTTTATTGTTCTTTTTTTATAGGTGTAATTCAATCTTTTAAAATTTAAAAATATTATCGAATCATATTTGTCTTAATTAATTGATATACATTATGTTCACCTAAAAAACATTGACATACATTATAGTTATTTATATTATTTGAATTTGGATATTAAAACCACCTTAAACATCAATTTTGTATTATATAAATTTTTGGGTTGGAAATAATTTTTTTAATTTATTTTTAGGTGTTGAAGGAAGGTCTTCTTGCACAAAGTGATATTGCATTACAAATTAGAAAATTTTGGTTGAAAAAACACCTATAATAAAGATAGATCATCATTGAAAAAATAAAAAATACTTTTATCATCGTACTTATTTATTTATATATTATATTAAATATTTATAATATATTATAATAAGGGATTGCTAACATACTCCCACCTTTTTTTTAGTTGGAGTATGTTAGCAATCTACACCCAAAGTTTAAGATCGAAAAACCACAACGTATTTTATTTAATTAATTAATTTTAGGGAAAGAAATGCTAACAATACTTATATTAATACTCTCATTTAATAATTGTCTCTCCTTATTTAAATGTGAGATTCACAAAAATTGGTAATTTTGTCGCTAACCGTCTTCACTTTAGGGATAATATAATAATTTAACTAATATTATATTTAATTTAAAAAAACTACTCTTACTCTTCTCTCACCTCTCTCCCAATGCCATGACTATTGAAACTTTTCAAGCAAATTATCGATTATGGTTTGTTAATGTTAACATAGATAAAAATAAAGAAAAAAAAAAGTTAAGTGTTTTATTATTATTTTTACAATTCTTTTGATAGCCATGATTATATTTAGTTTGCTTTGAATTCTTGAATTTGATTTTATAGTATGCAAATTTAGAGGATAAATACTAGAACCATTATTTTCAAACACTTTCTTTCTAACACTCTCCTTGTGATTGGTTGAATTTTATTGAAAACCGTCAATTTTGGTAAATTTTGTAACACCCCTTTTTATTATTTTTTATTTAATAAAAGTTGTTTCAAGAGTTATTGCGTAGATAAAATTTACACCTTAATTTATTCGGGAAATTACAATTTTCCAATAAACTAACTCATCATATCTCTATCATTCCAAAATCTCATTATATAATATACACAAGATAGAAAAGTTATATATTTTATAAACATTGTGATACATAACACTAGAAACAAAAACTCTTTAACTAAACTTTTCAACAACTTTTTCTAGTCTAATCTGAAGCTTCAAAGGGATCTTCCTCATCTGTTGATTCTTTACTGTGATTCATGTTACCAGCTTGTACTGACCCCATCGATGATGGTTGTGGCTAAGGGGTTTGTGGCCTCCTCCGATAGTTGGCACATTGAGGAATTTGGGTGGTGGTGTTTGAGAAAAAACTACTAGCAAGTTTATATGATGGAATTGCCAAGGTATTACAATGTTGATGGGTCTAAAGGCGAATCGAACATATCCTATAAAAGTATCATCGCTCAGGACTCTGTCATAAATCCATCTCCCTTCTAGGGGCAAAATCATCAAATGGAAGAGTGATTGAAATTCGTCAGTCATGCTTAGTCTAAAAGAGAGGGGGTGTAGGAGTGAGCTATCAATTCTAGGACACACACTAATAGAGGGTGATCTATCTAACATAATTTTTCTTCTCATCGATCATGCTTAATTAGGTTTTCTATCCGCTTTAGGGCCCTTCGTAGTATCCAAAACTACTAACACCGGGAGGGCTTACACGAGCAAATCGTAATTAATCCAATTTGCAAACTTTGGTTGACGATTGAAAGTACATACCCTGCTTGGTACTTGGTATGAGCGGTTCATAACTTGACACCTTATCTACCTACAAGGTCTCACTATATCCTGCGTACATTTCTCAAGTACCTTTTGTGATCAACCATTGCATCCTCCATCTTAAACTCTTGCTCGATTGGGTTTTTAGTTCAAACTTCCTTCCTTATCTCATATGTCATCTCTACTATTTCTTTTTTATATTGGTACTGATGTCATATCAAGGTACTTAATTGAAAACATCCATTTTTACATCACAATCAATCTAGGTTGTATCATCATTGTCTAAACATATCTTAGTTCATCATCTATCTTAGGGCTTTTTATGGAATTACTGTCACTGATGGACAATTAACAAGTATATCTGTCTTCCGCAGATAGTAGAACTATTCAAATCACATTTATATTCTCAACACGATTCATTCTAATGCATATCCAATGATTGATAGTAATTAACCACACATGTTATAGTCATATAATAGAGCAGGGGTAAAATGGTCATTTCTTAAAAGTATGATCTTTACGTATTGTTATTCTCATTTTCAACTCACAATATCTTATATAATTATTCAAGTATTATAATTTTTCCTTTCCTAGGCTTAAAAGGTTCTAACAGTGAAGAATTAAAATTTTCTAATGTAGGGGTATTTTGGTCATTTTCATAAAATATGGTTTTCTAGTATTTTTCTTTTCACAAATCTACCAAAAATAATTTATATGTAGGATTCTAATACTTTTCAAATAACTTTTTGAGTTCAAAAAGCCAATTTTAGAATTAAAAGTAATTTTTGTAAAATAAGGGCATTTTGGTTATTTTAGAAATATTTGTTATTTAAAAAAAAATCTTTTATTTTTAACAAAAATTTTGGAGAGGGTCATAATATTACTAAGAATAATTTATATCATGTTTCTTGAGGTTAGAATGACATGGAAATGATAAAATCCTCATTTTTATACCATAAGGGTATTTTGGTCATTTTGGAAAATATAATTTATTTTTAAGGATTTTTTTAAAATTTCTAAAGTGATGAAAGTATCCTAGGATATTTCTTGGATAGATTCTGATAATTTCTGTCCATTTTGTTTGGTTAACAAACTTAAAAATTCAAATTTTCTACTTAGGAGTATTTTTGAAATTTTACAAAAATAATTTAATTTTTATTAATTTTTCTGAGAAAATTTCATTTCACTCTCATCCATAGAGATAGGGCTATTTTCTAGGTTTAGATGAATAAAATGACAAAGAAATTAAAAGAAAACATAAAAGGGTATTTTGGTAAATTTTTGAACTGAAGGGCAAATTTGTCATTCGTCTTCAACCTCTGACTCTGATTCGAACTAGAGGAAATCAAATTTTCAATCTTCATTTTCTTTTGCGTTTTTGGCATTTCAATTGTTTAGAATCCTTCCTCAACTTATTGTCTACTATTTTCAACTTATAATTGATCAATTTAAGCTCAAATTAAGGCTATTCAAATTCGAATTTTGCAGAGTTCGAATTCTATGAACTTCGATTCAATTAAGGAAGATTAATGAAAATTAGCACTTCAAACTATGCAAAATTCAAATTGAAAATAAATAGAATATAACTGCAATCAGAATTTTGAGAAAAGATAATTCTTTCTACCTCAATTGAAGCTTCTTTAACTCGTTAATGGCGTAACTCAAAGACCTATGCAAAATTACGATTCGTTGTGCTTTTCTTCAATCTCTTTGACATAAAGGTTCATAGTGGGATTTCAAATATATTGGAACAAATTTGAGGCAATTTAGTGGAGAAATGAAGGGGAATTTTGTGGTCGAAGTTTTCTATATTATTTAAAATCTGAGCTTGGATTTCCTTTATATAGACCTCTGCGGTTTGATTCCTTCATGGCAAAGCTTGCTTAGGCTAGGGCGGTATTGGCAGAGCATGGGGTGGCTCAAAGTACAATTCCCAACTTTTGAAAAAAAATTATCTCAAGATTAGGAGTGTGTTAGGTATTTTTCTTTACTTCGACAAGTGTATCGATTCAATTGTAATATAGTACTTTTTCAAGTACGAATGTCAGTACTTTTTTAAGTACGAATGTCGTACCCATAGGGAATAGTTTCAATAAAGTTTCTTATGTTATAAAGCTCTCTGAGTATAAGTCAAATGAATAATAGTTTAAAATTGGGAATTGGG
>JAMLFT010008990.1:0-13139 GCA_026544285.1 Pachyrhizus erosus | reverse complement strand
GATCTATTAATTTAAAAATATCTAAAAGAATCATAATTAGTTATCAAAAATCTTTGTTAAAAATAATATTTTCAATAATAATACTTTCAAAAATATCATTATCAAAAATATAATTTAATTCATTAAACAAACATTTTCTAAAAATTAAATTAAAGTATTAAAATATTTACAGTAAGTCAGACATATTATTCAATGAGTTGAATTAGTCTCCTCAATAATAATTACAAATCTTTGAATATCTACAAATATTTTTAACAGATTATCTATAAAATCATGAAAATAAAGTATTGACAAAATAACTACAAACTAAAATTACCACGAAAATATATGAGATTATAGATTTTAATTCGAGTCTGATTATTATATATAAATAATCAAATATTTTTTCTTACAACTAAACGGTGAAAATATTTTTCTACTAAAAATATTATTATCCCATTATGTTCAAATAAAGGGGGGAAAAAAGCTCTCATCAGTGAATAATGGCAACTCTAACTGCAATAGGAATATACAATATGACCGAAAAATCGAAGTTTTGAAGACTAATTTTTTCTTCTTCTTTTTTGGTCATTTTCCTTTTTTTTTTTTATTACTTTTCCCTTCAAGTTGAAGTGCTTGAAGAAAAATTAAATAAGGTGTCTCCGTCGAGCTGTCAGCTAGTTGCCAGGGCAATCCAAAAGAATAAAACCATTTATAAACGAATGCTGCACTTATCATAACCGAGCAAGCGACAAATGATGCCTATTTTGTTTCATTTCTTTGTCAAATTTCAAATGTGAGCAGTAATTAAAATAAAATAAATTATACTATTTATCTTTAAAATTTATTCAAATTACACTTTTTTTTTAATATTTACAAGGATGATATAATTTTTTCAAATCATTAAAAAGATTAATATAATATATAAAAAATATTAATGTATATTTTTTAAATAATTAAAAAAATTAATATAAGAATAAAAAATTATATAATTTCATAAAAGCTCATAAATAATCGATATAATTTACTCTTAAAACATAAGCAATTCTATTACAAATGTGGTGCCTATAATTATCATGCTCATACAAAACTTGTTCTTAATTTCTTTTCAGTTTGTAATTAGTTGTGCTTATAATAAAAATGGTTTTCTCATATTTTTTTCCCTTCCCAACTAGAGAAATAATCAAATTTAATCGGGATATGGATAAATTATTCACGATAGATAAAGTTTTTTTATTAAATAAGTTTAAGTTTAAATGTAAGTAACGTTTAAATATATTTTTAATATTTATAATTTACTTATTTCTTTTATTTTAGTTTTTATAATTTTTTTTTTAAAATAAAACATGTTTTTTTATTATTTACTGTTAAAAATTATTAATAATTATTAACGTTTGCAAGTAATGATATTATAAAATTTTACATCATCAAAAAGTATTATGTAATTCAAAATGTCATGTCGGTAAGAACTTAAAAATTAAAAAATTAAAAAAACATAATTTATAAATATAAAAACAAAATAGTAACATATTTATAAACAAAATATTTAAATTTTAAATTAAATATTAATATAAAATAAATACGACCTATTTAAGAATTTTAATATAAAATAAAGATTTAGAAATGAAAATATACCAGAGCTTATAAGTTTAAGTTTATCTTTATTTGTGCATAAGTTTAGTTTAATCTATTTTTTTTATAGATCAATTTTTAAATTTTGATTTATCCTATTTGAAATTTTGATATATTTTAAAAGATTTTACATAAATATATATTGTAATATATTTTATAAATTACAATGTTAAATTAAGATTACACTAATAAGGAGATATTGTTTTGAATACTCTATTATCATAATATTATAATTTTTTTTAAAAAAAAATTCTACTATAAAACTAATTTATGACACGTCATCTTTAAATTACTATTACACTATCATCTATAACTTCTATTAAAAAATTATAATTAATTATCTAATCTAATTTTTAAAAGGTTAAAGATAAATTAAATTATATTTATCCGTTTAAAATTCTTAAATAGAGGCTTTGACATTAATTGACAGAAGAAAAAAAATCATTTTCTATAATTACTATTTAGTCAATATATACTTATTATATGCATGTTTATGGTGTACCTGGGAGCGTGTTAGATTTCATTGTCTTGCTAGAAAATTGTTATGTTGACACGTAAGCGTACATGCAATGCAAAACTTCATAATGGGGATACAGTCAGTAGTAAAGAGTATGGATCTCTCAGTGAACTGCACAACTAATAACCCAACTCTCACTAGAACAAAGCCTAAGTTATAATATTCGCAAAGTTGACAAAAATATAAATCATCATTTATAATTCAATAATTGCTAAATAATTATTTAAACAATATTTTAATTATTAAATAATGCTAATTTACATAATTCAATTTAACTCAACTACTCTGATGTAGTTAATTTCTCCTGTTTGATTTATTATTTTTACATGTATAATTGAGAGAAATGCATTTTATTGAAGGTAGCGAGAAATGTTTTTTTTTTTTTAATTTAGATCACAGGTATATTCTATATATCGAACACGAGACTATTGAAAAATAAAAACATCTATCATTTAAACCAACAATATGTTAATACTGCATATATAATTTAACTTATTTCAATAACTAGTTATTTGTGTTTCATAATTTCTTAAAAAAGTGTTAAAAAATACTATTTCTTCTAAAAAAAATACGTTTTCCAACACTTATTATCTCTTGATGTTTGTTTAAGCGGTCATAAAAAGTCATTATTAAGATTTTTATATGTAACCAAATCATAGCTTAACACTACATTTAATTGCATATAAAAGTCATCAACAAGGTCAAAGGTAGATAATTAAGTTCTTTATACATATTGTTAGAAGTTTGATTCTTTAGTAGTATTTATGTAAAGATATTTTTAGAAAAGACAAAAATTTACTTTACTCACCTATACTCTTTAATGGATTAATCTCATAGTTTTTTTATTATTATTATGAGAATATCTTATTTTTAGCAACAAAAAAAAACACATATAAAAGTCTAAAAAGAATGAATTTTCTATCATAGAATTTTTTTATATTTGACAAAAACAATTAAAAATATATCTCAAAGTTAAGTTAAATGAAAGCTAAAAAATAATAAAAACCTGAAAAATTAACTTGTAATTGAAAATTGTTAAGAATAATGTTAAAATTTTCTAATCTAGTTTATCAATAATTTATTAGTTGAATCAAGTCAATTATAAATTATTCATAATTTCAAGTGATAATTTGGATCTCAAAAAAAAAACAATTGATTAGATTATACTTCATTACACTTTATGCTTTTATTTTTTATAATTCAATTATTTTCTTTTGAGACAAAGAGGATATCTTGGTTGAGAAAAAAATGGACAATTTAAGAAATCATGCTTAGAGTAAAATAAATAGGTTTGGATTAGCAAAGACTTACTTGACTCACAATCCGCATGATACCCCCAACTCTATTTTTTTATACCATATAAATTACGGATTTTTTTAGACTTATTCATAGACTTCACAGATTTTTTACACCTTATTTAAAAAAAAAATTGTGTTAGCTCTAAATGTGTGTGTTTAATAAAAATTAAATTAAATTAAAAAGTAAAGATATTATAGTTGATTAAGTTTATTTCTTAACAATTAGACTAAAAAAGATAAAACAAAAAGCCATTTAATATAGGAAAATGATTTTTACGTGACTCGAGAATATGCAAAATAAATATTTTTTTAGGTAATTCATAATTGTTTTTAAAATAGTTTAAAAATGAGTTAAATTTTATATTTTTAATTTTTTTTCTAAAAAATATTATTTTATTTTTTTGGGATGCGAGCCGATTTATTTGGCCGGCAAGCTAAGTGTTGTGGTTGCAAGCTCATTAAACTAGAATCCATTAACATTATAGATTTTACAAAATGGTCTTTACAATTTGTGAGTTTTGGGAGCTGGCTTATTAAGTTTTCTGACTCTTCTAACACTATATAACAATCTAAGATGCATCTTTTTTCCCAGGGTATGAAAAGGTACTCTTGGAACAACAGTGGATATAAATTGAAGAAATAATAAAATCATATATCTAACATTATTGTGAAAACATAAGATCGAATTACCTTATTTTGTTAAAATTGATTTACTTTTTCTCATTTTTTAAAATAAGTAAAGTTAATACGAATTGAAGTGATGAGTGAATATGTGTGCATTTACTTATTTAAATATTTATCCAAAAAAATTATAAACCTTATTACTTATTGGGTGTAAAATAAATATGTTTTTTTATATTATTTTTACATATATGATTGTTACATTTGTTTAGAAAATCTAACCAAAAAACTAGACTTAATAGTATGAATTTTTTAGTGTAATAAAGTTACACAGTCTAATTTTTAATAAAATTATATATTAAAGTAAATGATAAATGTAAAGTGATAAATAAAAATGTTTAAATGATATTTTTATATAAATTACTTATATTTTAACAGATAAAAATATATTGTTTTATTAAAAGATCAATAATTATTTAAATTATGTTTTTAATTTTAATTATTATATTATTTTCATATCAAGGATTCCACTGTCAATCTTATATTATATCTTAACGTATTCTCAGCCAAGTTTAAATAAACTAAAAATAATATATACTTAAATAAACATCATACTTCATTATATTGATTAACATGGTGATAAAATATACTTTATGTAAAAAATTTAAAAAGTAAATATAATAAATGTTTTAAACATGAATAAATAAATAAATAAACTATAAAAATTATAAAATAAATATTATTTAAAATAACATCTCAATAACTGCTATGAATTGTTAAAAAAAATTATATACTAAACACTATTAATACGATTAAACAAATTCTTTAGTTTATAAAAAAACAAGAAACTAACTAAAAATACTAACCAAGTATACTCTTTTAAGTTTCTCAAATCTTATTTTTTTTTCTATGATGCGCAACTAAATTTTTTAAGTTAAAGTTTTCACGGGTTTGATTTGGATAAATTTCTTAATTTAAGCGTATTTTTCTTATTTATTTTTGTGCATAATATTATTATGATCTGATATATAATTAATTTGGTAATAATGTAGATTGGAAAATCAGTAGATGCGCTTAATCCTTTAGATAAAACACCACGATCTTAGGAATAATTTAGGAATAGATTATGTTAGATGTATTATTTGCTTGAGAAATCTTTTGCTCTTGTACAATTGCACCGTTTATTTTATACTTCATCCGTTTCTTTATTATATGCATGTCTATTTCAAAAGACAGCACACAAGTTAGGAAATATAATTAATATATATTTTTATATTAATTAACTTCCGACCTAACATAATTCATGTTCTTATCTTTCTCTCATTTATGATAAATTTTATAATATTTAAAAATGAGGTAAAAATAAAAATAATAATTAATGTCATCTTCAACTTTTAAATTGATAGATATTCTAAAAAGAACTTTTAAATTGATAGATAAACAGAAATGGGTTTTTCTTGTAAAAGTGGATAAATACAAAGAAGCAAGTAAAATATTTGAATATTAGATCAAAATGGTTAATTCTGAAATGAATGTTTTAGTCTGTTAGGTTTTTAAACTTGTTTCCTTTAACTTTCCAAGTTCTCACTTTAGGACATGCAATAGATAATAGTAGGATGCAGCAAGAGGAAATTTTTAGTTTATATCTGCAATTTCTAAAATACGATATTCTTTCCCATTTTCATAATACTTTTGTGTTTTAGGACTTACCAATTAAACACCCGATATTAATATAAACAGAATTTAATTGATTTGCAAGGCTTTCCAAACTTGAATTCAAGGATTTGACTATTGAAAGCTACTTTGGTATAAAGACTACACAAATAATTGATTATTCAGAATAGACAGAAATGATTAACAAATAACAACCATGCTAATAGAAAAATATAATTGAAACGAAATGTTTCGTGCTATTACTTGTTAGCGAGCAACTGCTTTCGTGGACCACCTTAGATATGCTTAAATCATTCAAGGAAACTAGTCAATGTATTTTTACAATCAACTTCACTTCTAGCATCGTGCTAATGTCTTTTTAAGTGTCATCAACAGTTGTGTCTCTGAAATTTTTTTTCAAACAAACCTAAAGATAACGTATTCCAAAACAATGTTACAAGCAGACAACATAAATCATATGAGCAAATGGATACTTGAAAAACATAAAGCATCAAGAGTCGGCCTTTGTTTGTACTTATGAAAAAAATTATGTGGGGACAAACCTTGTCTATTTTGTGAACAATTTGTTGCAATTTAAATATAGGTTTTTCTCTCGGTACTAGTCAAGGAGTCAATAATAAAGTGTTTCATTAAAAATTATGATAAAGTAGCATGGGATGCATGAATCAATTGACATCTAATTGTTTTAACCTGATGATTTTAAGTTCAGTTGTGGATATATATTAAATACTTAAGAAAAGTTTTAAATATTTAATAATCTTACTTTATTAAGTAAAATTATTTCTAGTAAAGAATATCTATAGTCTTTGAAAAAAATTATGGAATACATTAATAATAAATTTTAATTAAAATATTGCTTCAATTCTCATCCAATTTGCCTTTAGATATTATATATTTTTCTCAAGTAGTCATTCTATGGGTTAGGATAATGACCATATGGCTCTCTTACCGCCCTAGGAAGCGTAACGGGAGAAGAAAGAATATAATAAAGAGTGAAAATTATAGCAGGTTGGTGGAGAAGAATCCTTGTATATATGAAGTAGGACCACCCTCTGAAATTTGATGGAGCAGTTGCCAATGCCATGGTTTGGTACAGAAAAGCCTTCAAAGTTCAAATGGTGTTTGTTCCAACTAAAAAATGGGCTCTGGACCCACCTGGAAAAAACAAAGCCGGAAAATAAATCCCAAGTTGGATATATGACTATATGACAACTAGTCAGCAGTAGAGGGAGACAACAAGACAAAACCAATGGACTGGGGTAATGATTTATCACTAGAGCACAGAGACAAGAAGAATAACATATGTGGTTTGTAATTATAAATAAACAAGGAAAGTAAATGCTTTTAGATTTATATCCTTCTTGGATTAGTTTAATTTCACTTTTCCCCACATAATATATAAAATTGAAAATTCACCAACTTGGTTTTTTTTTTTCTATATATAATTGTGATTAATAAGAAGAAGCAATTGGGATGGGTCAGGTGATAAGGTTCTGCTTTATCTGAAATTTGGGGGAAAAACAAATCATAAACAGAACTTAAAATTGAAGAAAGCACATCAGCTGCAGTGTGTGAAGAAACTCCCTTTTCTGAAAACAAAAGGCTCAGCCGTGACTGTTATTCCATTATATTAAATGTTTACTAGTCTTTTAAGCAAGTGCATTCACGGGGAATATTAAAAGGTTGTAAATGGTAAAGTTAAAAGTTGGTTTTGGAAAAAAGGGAATTTAGGTCGAAATAGCCAAAATGTATGTTTCTTTTGATTCATTCATAAAACGATAGGACAGATTTTAAATTATTCAATTATTTTTTCAGGAAAGAAGAATCAAAAGTAGAAAAATGAATTAACTCAATGGTTGTTTGAGACAGTAAATATGTATGGACTATGGAGTTTCATTTTGGGTATCTCTAACTGTTGCCATGTAATGGAGTGTGGTATGTATGGTCGGAGGGACTCGCCGATCAAATAATTGATTTAAAGAATGATTATTTTATGTCATATTGAGTGTCGCTATGGTACAATGTTAGAAGCATAGAAGGTTGGTTCCCTGCGGACAGACAACACAAAAGAAATATGTTGGGTGGTAATAAACTAGACCATATTAATTCACTATTTTAGGATAATAACGAGCTACTTCGTTACAAAGAATCTCAATGGTTAACGCTGCATTATTTTGTTGTTCCAATTCCAACCACTATCGCATAAACTTCTCTTTATATATTCTGTCCGTGTTTGTGTTCATTTTCTTTTCTCTTTAAATGGGTCCCTTGAAGCACTGCACAGAAATCACCAGTGTAAGGAAAATATCTAAATAATTAGAAACTATCTGGAGAAAACATTTTAATCTGTAATCAAGTGGAGTATATAACATACTTTTCACATAACTACATGCAAGTATTTCCCCACGTGTCCCTACTCTTTTATTAAAGAAATGTTGCTTCTCTATTAAACACTGATTACAGGATTAATTATTAATTGAATGAAACAGAAGTAAACCAACAAATTTATTTATTGTGGACAAACCAACAAAAGCTACACAACACACTTATCTGATGCCAAATAGCTGAAAGAAAAATAGATAAAGAGAGAGGAATCTACTCAAAAAAAGGGAGGAATTTATTTGAAAGATAGTGTGGCAAAGTTAGTTTAAGCAGAGGTATCGCAATTAGCAAAACATAAACTCATTCTTTAAGTTAGAAGATTACGCCCCTGGGAAATTGATATAATTTCGAAGCGGACCTTAAGGAAATATGAATATCATTACATCAATCAAATAAAATTGGGATGAGAAGAATGATGCACCTTCCTTTTTTAAAAAATAAACATTAATTCTTTGTCCAAAAACAGAAACCAGTGCAAATTTGACCTATCCTTGTTTCCACAGACGCAACAATCCAGGCTCATTGATGGTGTCTGAAATCAAATAAATAATGTCATCCCATTAATCTCGCACATCAATCAACAAAAGTTAGTTCATCAACTTATACATGATCAGTAAAAACTCCTTTTATTTCGGCTGGATAAAGGTACCTTCTCCTCATAGTTTCAAGGATCTATTTCAAAATGAAGTTAGTTTTGACGCCAGATAAACAACAAAATTTTCCATCATTGAAAATTTCGTTTCTGGAGACACACAAATTAAACATTTATAAACAGTTTTGATATTTGAGCATTAAAATTTTAATATTATATTTTATACTATATAAAACTTTTTTTTGGGACGTATCCAATAAGAATCTTTCTTTTCATGTAAAATCAAAAAATTATAAATGTAAAAATCACTAAGATCATATTTAAATGAAAACAAAAAATGCATATAACTTTTTAAAAATAACTTTTAATCTTTATTATCGTTGGTGTAGTTATTTTTTTAAAAAAAATTATATGTTTCTTTTAAAAGAGATGATAATTTCTTTTATTAACCCTTTGTTTGGTCGGTAAAAAAAAAAAAAAGAAAGAAAGGAAGGAGAGAAGAGAGAAGAAATGGGTTATTTTCAGCGATTTGGTTTAATGGAAAGGAAGGAAAATTTTTAAATTTTTTGATGGGACACAGTTACAAATTTCCAGTATCAAGCGAGTGGGATTTGTGAAAAAATAGGCATTGTACACTTTGTTTTTACTGCATTACCCTCCTCACTCTTGTGCAACAGGTTGTTGCTCTTCTCCTTTGTTTTTAATTGACAGACACTAATGCTTTTCTGCTGGTCATCTTGCACTTTCTTGTTCCGTCGTTTACTGGTGTGCTCTTCTATTTTTTATTTGTCTACAGCTGGTCCCTTTTTTGTTACGTTGGTAACTTGGTATGCTTATACATAAAAATAAATAATTAACAAATATGCTTATAAGGGTAAAATGATATTTTTCATTCTTGTATTAACTTTTCTTTATCTAATAAATAATTCTAACTTAAATTTTCTTTTATTTTATATTATTTTATCAATTATTTTTACTTTTTTCTCATTTATTTTTTTTATTTTTCATAATCAAACAAAAAAAATCATATTTAAATCAATTGAATATAATTATAATTAAATTTTTATGACAAAACATTTTTATTAAATATTCTTGACAATAATTTTATATAATAAACGATAGAACGTGAAGTGACTGACTAGTTAAAATAAACTCACTCTTTTGTGAATTGATCTCCTCGGGAGGAGTGATTACTTCTCATTTAAATGTTTTGAAAAACATTTTTCTTGTATACACCATGAAGAGAGGATTGGTGAATAATGAATACAGTAGTGACATTCTTTTAATTTAACACTGTATTTGGCGCCAATCCCATGGTTAAAAGAACAGTACACTGATTGAATAAGATATATTCAAAATAGGAAACTTCATCAAATCCCTCAGAAATTAGACAAATTTACTGTACAATAGTGGATGAAAAATAAAAAATTTCCTCTATTCCCTAATTTCTATTTATTTTATTTTATTTCAGGGAGTGCAGGCCAAACATCCTTTTTTTGTGATTCTATTTGCTCTTCCCACTGCATTCTCTTATGCATAGCAATGAATTCTTCGACAGCACGATTGAATTCGTCTTCACTCAACTGTTCCACGCAGCGCAATTGTCTCTGCAACGGTTTCTTCAATTGCGTGGTGTTGCATCTCTTCGACTCTCCCCGCGGCGGAGCCACCACCATCCGCCGCTCATAACTGTCCGACTGGACTCTCCGGTGAGACTTCTCCGAAACCGTCTCTCTCTCCGTCGTCGTGGTCTCAGTAACCGCCGTGACAGGTTCTTCAAAAACCCGTGAGTCTCCAACTTGGGAATCAGAGATAGGCGTTTTTCTGTGGGAAAAATCTACGGTGGGAGATTGTTCCAGCGGTGCGGTTAAGATGAGGCAAGACTGACTGTGGTTGAGGATTTCGTGGTAGACGACGTCTTGGGAGACAGCAACGTTGTTGTTGTTGTTGTTGTTGTTGTTGTGTTTGTTGGAGAGTAGAAAGAGGAAGAGGATAATGGCGTTTAGGAGAAGAAATGCGTAGAAAGAGTTGCGGAAAAGTGGGAGGAGAAGATGGTAGAGATGGGAGAATGTTTGGAGGGTAATGATGGGGATGAAAGAGGAGTAGTGGGAGAAGAGCAAGATAGCGGCACAGACGTTGAACAAGTGAAATATGGTTTCAACATTTCGTTTTCTTTTGAACCTTCGCATGGCATTTGCTTTGTCATTTCGGAGTTGCCAGGAAGCCATTGAAAGAAGAATAGTTTGAGGGTGTCCAACTGAATTTCTAACGACTTTATATAGCCAATGTCACAGGCTCAAGTGAATTGTTAGTGGACTTTTTTCTTTTTTTTTCTAACTAAAATTAGGTATTTTTACTAAAATGGACTCCTAAAGGAACCAAAAATCTTTCTTTATTGGGAAGAGATCCCCATTCAATTTATATTTTTTTCTTTATAGTTAATTCATAAAAAACTTAAATTAAATTAATTATTTTAAATAATGTTTAAACTATTTTTGTTAGCATTTAATATAATAAAATGTTTATTAATTGCTATTATATTAATATTTAATTGATTAAAACAATTCACAACATATTTTTAAAATAAAAAATTAAATATCTATATTTTAATTCATGTTTCTTATTATTCATATAAAATAATTTATTAAATATTTTCTAAAATTATACCTTTCATTTTTAACATGCATTGCAAAGTATCATATGTCAATGTGCAAAGTACTTATTAGTCTAATTAAAATATCAAAATATGAAAATAACTTTAACATGCAATCACTTTAAATTATATTTATATGAGTTTTTAAAAAAATTATAATTTAAATCTTGGGTATGAAAAAGGTTTTACTATAAAGAGTTAATCTCACCATACTAGCTATATATGGATGCGTGAGGTTTTTAACCCAAAAATATCAAGATAAATATAATTTGTTGTATTTATAGTTCTAATACAGGGAAAATCTATTCCTTTTTATTTTATTGTAATCTTTAATTTTATTTTATTCTTTTTTACTTTTCTTACAACCTTGTTTTATAATGTACTAAATTTCAATTCGTGTAAGCACAAACTCATTTAAATTATTAATTTTAAAATATGTCGGTAACTATTAAATGTTTATTTTCATAAGTTAATAAAATTTAATTAACTTATTTAGATAGATTTAATAAAGTTAAGAAAAAAAATATTTTTTATGTAATAATAAATTTAAAAAATATTAATAAAGTGTTAATAACATGAAATATCGTATTAATGTTCAAATTTACATCTATTTTATTATATATTTTTTAATTTATAAAAAATTTTAAATAATAATTACAAAATATTTCTTAGTTATATTTTAAATTTGAAATGAATTTATAATTTTATTGATAAACCAATATATATTATTAACTTTATAAATTTGATTGAACTTAATCAAAGTTTGTAATAAACTTGATTTGAACATATATATTATTAACTTAATTAATATTTTTTAAATTATATAAAAAATATTATTAATGTGAAAATTTTAATTATTATTAAATTTAATTAATTTTTTTAAATCTGATTAGTCTAATAAATGACTATGAAAGTAGCTAATTTGAAAATATAAATTATTAGCTTAATTAATATTTTTTAAATTGTATAATTAATGTAAGAAATTTAATTCATTAAATGTAATATTTTCTTATTTTAAAAATAAAAATAAATCCTAGTCATTACAAATATGATTAAGCTTAGTTTATATGCATTCATTAAATTTAATTATTTATTGTTAAATTCGTGTATGAAACTATTTTTTTAAAATCTTTGAAATCAGAACATAAATTATACAATAAATTGTATTAATAATCTTTTAATCTATTTTTATGATTCTTATGTGATTTGAGTTTTTATTAAAAAAATAACAGAAAATTATACTAACTAAAATATTAAATCTCTTTATTTCTATTATTTAATCATTATTAAAATCAGTCACACAATTAATGATTAATATATGTGACGAAATAATCTTTCAATTTTTAAAACAATCAATATATTAAAATAATGAATGTACTACAATAAAAAAACAGTAATGATAACAAAATTGCATTATACATTCACATAAATTAAATTATCTACAATGAAATATAATTATTATTTTATTGTTATTCATTATAATTATCATGAATTTTATTTAATTTAATTAATTATTTGATATTAAGACGTGACACATGTACAAGTATTTATAGTCAAGAATTTTATTTTATATAATATACTATATTTATATACATACAATGCATGAATTCGTTTAAATAATATATTTGTTGAAAATATTATGATTTTATTATTTTTTTAAGTAATAATAATATTTTAATATTTATATTAAACTAGATTTAAACTCATACTATGCATGAATTTGTTTAAATAATATAATTTTTATATTTATTTAAAAATATGTGTATATAAAAAATAATTTTAAAAATATTT
>JAMLFT010008989.1:0-13140 GCA_026544285.1 Pachyrhizus erosus | reverse complement strand
CATATAATTTTTTAAAAAAAATTTAAAAGATTAAAATTAAAATTATTTTAAATTTTAAAGACTAAAAGTATAATTAACTCTTAATGTTTTAAAACATATATTAAATTTGAATGGGATTGTCACCGGATGTTGTCTTGGCATAGGTTGTAGGTACTTAATGCCTGTGCTTTTAAATAAAATAACATTCATACTTTGCATAAGAAAACAAATGATAAAAGATAAATTAGCAGAAAAATTAAGCAGAAAGGAGAGGTGGAGTCCACAATGATCAGCATCAAATGCTTATTGGGATTCGCACTGTTGCTGAATTCCAAGATCCACAACCATCCATTATTATCTTTCCTTTTATTAAAAAAAAAATTGTTTTAGAAAATAAAATTAGATTTTCCTTTTTTCCCTTTCTCTGCTTCCCTGTTGGCGGAGCTCTAAGCCATCTCTTGTCTCTCTCGAGAGGGGAAGAGAGAGAGTGTGTGTTTCGGTGTCACAACGCAAAGCAGCGTACCCCGCAACCCAGAAAGTAGCAAATGCCAAATGGTAGTGCAGTAATAGCATTGTAGCGTAGTGTTAGAGAGAGAGAGAGAAAGAGAAAAAAAAAGCACTACCGTCACCACAACCAACTAAGCCTCGGTCGGAAAGTTGCTACAAAAAAGGTAACTCTCTCTCTTTCCCTCTCTCTCTCTCTCTCTATCCACTCCCTGTTGTTCTGTTACGACACGTCTGATTTTGCTGTTATTAGGGCCTTTATCGTTTTCCTTTGCTTTGTGGCTCTATAATTGACTCTCTTCAAGATGAACCTTCTTCTCTTTTCTAGTCACTGACTTTGGGTTTTTCTGGGCTTTCACTTCAGGCTTCGTCTTCTGGGTCACCCTTTACTTTTCTGGGATCTCCATTTCTGAGCTAAAGTCTGAATTTTTGGGGGATTTTGATCGTGGGACTTGTGGTTGCTGATTCTGGGGTGTCACCAAGTTCCCTTAATCAACTAAATATCGAACCTTATCTGGCTATTTTGCCTCTGATTCCTGTTGGCTATTTCCTCTTTTACTTTTAATCTGTGTGGAATCTGAATGATTTTGATCTTGGAAGGTACCCTGAATCGGTGAATTGGTGGTGTTATTTTGGTTTGAAGATGACTGTTGGTACTAGTTGTGGTGGCTTAAGGTAATTTGGGGAAGTTGTTAGATAACAAGGGATAAGGATGGCAGCAGAGTCAAACGCTGGGTTTCACAATGAAGATATAGATTCTGTTTTGAACAGGCATGCAATATCATTTCAGCCTGGTGGTGCTATTAACCGCTTGTCCGAGATGGTTCCAATGGGTAATTATTTTGGGTTAAGTAGTTCGTCTGGGATGATATATTCTGGGAATTCAAGCATCATTAACAGTAATCCTGTCATGAGTCAAATGAGTCAAGCTGGTAATTCATCCGGTTCTTCGCTTCTTCTCGATTCGGTCCCAGGGCTGAAGCATGACACAGGCTTGGCTGTTGAGTGGTCTGTTGATGAACAGTACAGATTGGAGGAGGGCCTTGCCAAGTAAGTTGTTTGTTTTGACTAGGTTAGGTCATTTTTAGCTTTTCTTTGACCCTTTCATTATGACTTCTTTGTGTCACATTGGTGCATGGTAACTCATTTTCAATTTACTTTCTCACGGTGATAATTATTTCAGATCTTAGATGGACAGAATTTTTTATTTTTGTTTGTGGGATGAAGCAATTGCAGTTGGTCATTTAATATCCGTAAGCTAATCATGCTGTCTGTCTGTTAGTCATTTCATGAAACATAAAGCAATCATGCTGTCCGTCTTTGTATTTGTGAACTACATGTTTTATCTTTCTTACAGTGATCTTCTCAATTTCCAAATGTTGTTTTCGTTTGACATTTCAATTCCTAATTAAACTGCTGCTAAGTATTATTTTCTTTGCTAACTGCTTACATTGGTTGGATGAGAATGGGAATGGAGGGCTGGGGAAATAAGGGCCCCCGTATCCCTCCCCTCCTATTTTTTTGCCTCCTCTACAGTATTGGAGGATCTGGAAGGGAGGGAAAGTACTAAAAGTTTGTGAACTGTGTTGACTAAATTATTCTAAATTTGAATACTTGAGCTTAATGGTTTTATTTGTGCATTTTAAGGGTATAATAGTAAATTAATTTCTTCTCCCTCCCCTCCCCCTCTTGACCAAACAAGGGGTTCCTTCCTCCCACCCTTTCATTAAAATCCTTCCCCCTTCAACATTGAACCAATCAGACCATTTATGCTTTTCTCTCTTTCTAGAATTACTTGGGTTGTAGGGGCTATGCTAAATTTGTTGTTGTGCCATTCTCTTTATGTAGTTTATATTTGATGACCTTGTTTTCGTGATTCTTCTGTTTGTGACCAGATATGATGATGAGCCAAGTATCATGAGGTATATCAAAATTGCTGCCCTGTTGCCTGATAAAACTGTTCGAGATGTTGCTTTGAGGTGTAGATGGTTGACGGTCAGCTCTTTTTCTTTCAACAGTTTATCCAATCTCCATTTTTTATCGCTGCCAATTATGATACCTATGCTATACCCAACTATAGAAGAAAAAAATAAAATTTGAAATGGATTAAATTTAAAATCACTTGAATATTTTGTGATTAATTACTTGAATGTTGAACATAGATAGTGGAACTTCCTTTTTCTAATGCATTCAAAATTTACTTGTCTCCCCACTTCCTCCTACACCTTAATTTTTGGCATTTCTACAATAGCTCAAGTTTTGCATGGCTGTGTAGCTAAAGTGTTGTAAAAGTGACAGTGATATCAGTGGTTTAAAGGCAGGGTTTTAGATTTTGGTTGTTGTCATGGAAGCAGTTCCAGCAATTGCAGATAAATGCAGGAAATAAAACTGATGGAACTTTCAATTGGCCAAAATATGGTTGTTGTGGCTACAATTGCCACTGCAACCACAATTTAGCACACTATTTATGGGTTATGTTTCATCTCAAAGTTAACTTTCTTTGTCCTTTTTTTCATTTAAAAGTTGAAAATTTATTAGAGTCATGTATAAAGTTTTACACAGAATAGAAAGTTGTGCACTGTATGAACATAATGCATGAAGTATTGGACTTGTGTACTTATGTAGTTTGCCCCTTTACATTTGTTATGGAAGCCTAAAGTACCGTTTAAACTATGTTGCAGAGAAAGCGAAGGAAGTCAGAAGAACACAATCTGGGAAAGAAGGTCAATAACAGAAAGGTACATGAAATCTGTGAAACTGGTGTACATATACTACTATGTTTCTTGTAATTTAGTGTGTTGAAGACTTTTGAAATTAATTTTAAGTAATTTTCCTTAATCCTGTACTTGATGTTTTATGCAGTATGTAGGTGTTGAATTTCAAATATATTTATATAAAAATTAAATCAAACATATTTGACCTCTAAATTTGAAGATATGAAAAGTTAATTTTAAACTCAAAACATTGAAAAATAAAAATTCTATTAAGCTGTTGGTTGAAGTAATTGTCATTAACTATTTGAATTCCCTGTATAAATTATGATCTGCATATCATTTTAAATACCATTTGAGATTTTTTGTAAATGTTTATTATGAATTCTCTCTTTTCTCCCAACCTGTGCATTATCCCTAGTTTTATCCATGCCTATGATCCCCAAAACATATTATGCCAAATGCCCACATATTTGCTTGCCATTATTCCAGTAAAATTCACATGCACTTTTCCTTAAATTTATTGAGATTAGCCTAGATATTAGCTACTGTTGAATTAGATTAGCTATGATTTAGCTTTCTGTTATTATCCTATGTAATTGATTTGATTCAATAGGAAACTTGTATTTTAGTTGTCCAATCCCAAAATTATAGGGACTTCGTTATACATATCTAGTCCTAAATTAAAAATTAGAAGGCATGACTCTATTAGATATTCTTATGAATTCACTCTCTCCACTCTATCTATTACATATTCTTAGTATTCTCTCTTTTCGCATGTGCATTTCCACACTACCTCTACCATATAGCCAAAAATTTCTCTCTCAACTATCTCAAAATATCCTCATTTATCTTTATTTGTACACTTTATTTTCTTAATTATCTTCCCCTTTCAATTTACCCTCTTTTGTCTCTATCTCTAAATTGAATTACGATAATTTTTTTAAATTAATTGTCAATAGTAAAAAATAACCTTATATTAAAATTTAAATTATTCATTGTAAATCCAAAATATAAATTATATATGCAAAGATATATATTTATTATGAATTTTAATAATAAAATAATTTATAAATTAAAAATATTTATTTATTATAAATTTTAATTATATAAAAATAAACATTAATCCTGAGCATTGCGTATGCTAAAATTCTAATTTGTACTATAAAATCAAGAGCTGAGAATCAATCTTTCTAGCAATTATTTCATCATATCAACTCAGTTCTCAAGTAATTTTTGGCATTTTCTTGGGTATTGTAGTCAAGTGGTATGTTGGTTAGCTTGCATGCATTTTGATTAGTCCATTGCCCCAATCCAGTCAAAGGCAAGTATTGGGGCCAGGGAATTTGCAACGATATACTCCTTGGGTCCTGGCCACAGCCCACAAGTGAATTGTCTTGGATTCTTGGTTATGATTCAAACCCGTAATCCTGTCTGGCCTTCATGTACATCATATGCTTGTCCATACTAAATCAACCCCTTGGGATTAAATTTTTGTATTTTTTTCTACCTTATTTAATCAAGGTCTTGCTGTAGAAGCATTTAATAGCCTTCATTAAGTCATTCTAATCTAAGCACTTAAAGAATAAAAGTATTAAATGTTTTTTGGATTCCCATGGTATTAAATATTTCATCATTTCATTTATTAATTCCTATTTTCTATAACCAATGTGCTCAGTGTACTCATTAGCAAATTCCTTGTTAATATTTTTGTTTTTGACCAATCAGATACTGCTGTATAAAATCTGTTGCTTTGAGTTCTCTCAACTTGCTTGAACTATCTTGTCAAGGATGTTGATGATAACTCAAATAATAACAAAATATGATTAAGTTGCATCCCATAAATAGGATTCCAGTTTTGATATATTGAATCAATAATGTCTTTAGGATCTAATGTTGATTGAAGAACCAGTATTCTAAAGTCATGCTTCTTCAGGATAAGCCAGTGGAGTTAGCATCCAAGACAAATTTACATTCAGCTCTGCCCCCAAGCATGGCTACATATTCTCGCATGTCACACCACATGGACCAAAGCCAACAGATACAATATGATGGTTAGTATATCAGTTTTTTTATTATTATGATTAATTATACGAAGTATAATAAATTGTAATGTAAGTTCTTATCATATTCTCTTTCTGGTGTGCAAACGCATTATTCATGATTTTTGAATCTTTTGCTCAGCTAAAACCAAAATTTAGAGATCTTGACTGTCAGTTTAAGAATCTATATGTAAACACATTTCAGCCCTGAGAGAAAATATATCAACTGCTTTTAGTTTTAGAGTGAAAATGATATTTCAAACGGATTTTATTGGTTTTTAATTATGGAAAACACTAAAAAATCTGTTTTGGAAACAGTTCAAAACATGCGCTTAAACTCTAATTTCTCACATTCCTATCCTAATAACTAATATGAATCCAGCAATTATGATCACTAGATCCCAAAATACAAAGGCATCTATATTAGATAACAATAATAGTAGAATGTGGAGAAGTGGCCCACATGGTGTTAAGTTGTCCCACAAATTGTGATGACACCAGTTCAATCCTCAAATCTAATTTCTGTTCCCATTATCCCTAATGACAAGCCAGCTTTCTACTATCTATGCTAATCTAAAGAAAAAAAAAATTGTACATATTACTCATTCTTTATCTGTGGCTTATCTTTTTAGTAGGTTAGGGTGTAACTCAGTTGTGTTAATGTTCTGTTATATTTAAATGAAGCTCTGGTAGCTTTTAGTTAATGTGTCATTGTGTCAGGTAAATGGAATGACAAGATCTTTGTTTATCACTGTTCATTTTTTAAAATTTATGTACCAAACCCCATTGGATTATAATGTCAATTGAGAACAGAATCATCCCCAGCCGAAGCTTTTATGCTGTCTCTTTTTTCGTCACTAGAACCATTGCCCTTATTTTCCTTAAATACTTTCTTCCTTATGTGCAATCAGGAATATGTAGTCCTTTGAAGCAACTCATGGAGCAGAATGCCCAAGCTTTTAATCAAATCTCTGCTAATTTGTCTACTTACAAGGTAAATAGCTCAACAATCATGTTTTAGTTTTTTCCCCTTATAAATACTGGTGTAGCTAATGATTTTATGCCTTCCAGTCTCCAAGTAAAGAAAATTTTACCATGTTTAACAAATAGTAGGCCTGAAATATTAACTATATATGGCATTTCACCTGCCTCATTTTTTTGATTGATGAATAATTCATATCATGTTCAGGAAAAGATAAAATTGTTAAAAATAGAAGAAAAAAATATCACATTCACATAATGACGTGGCATTGGAAAGTTATCAGTCATATTACTGGAGTCGAGGTTTGATATGACATATAAGATAGTGATTGAATTGTCTGTCTTACTGCTTTAATTAAAACTTCTTAATGAATGGAATTACTCTGATGTGCTGATGAATTTCCAAATTTACATCTTTGATTGTTTGGTGCAAGTATTGCATTGATTTCCCAATGTCTATTCTTAATTAGGCTCTCCATTCGCTTCATTTTACTCTGCATTAGGGGAAAAAAGAATTAATGGATAACAATCATTGATAATCTAATGACTTGTTGGCAAGTGGCTTTATATTTTCTATCCCCCCTCCCACCCCTTTCTATGCATTCTCACATTGTCATCATATTATTCATTCACATATATAATTGCATTAAATGTGATAATGACCATTTTCTTTGTTAAACAGTTGCAGGATAACATTGACCTCTTTTGCCACACAAGGCACAATATTAATACCATTCTTAATGAGTATGTGAATCTTTTGAATTAAGTTTGCTTACTTTGCTGTTAATATCGTGCAAATTCATTTTCTTTTATATTTGGATTTGATATCTATAAATGTGAAGTTCACTAATTAAGTTTGTGCAGTATGAGAGAGATGCCTGGCATTATGAGCCAAATGCCGCCACTGCCTGTTACCATTAACGAGGATCTTGCAAGTAGTATTTTGCCTAATAGAACATAGGTATGCTCTTGGTAAACTCAACTCATTTCTTGTATTCCTTTGTTGAAGTTACATGTTCATGCTTCCATGTATTTTGTGAGTGCAATTACATGATTAATTGCAAATTTGAAATCGTTGTCCACAAACAAATAGCAATATTTTCAATATACGAAGGGAAGGAAATAAAGGAAGGGAAGTAGGCCAACCATATGACTAATTCCAACTGTTAGATATAAAATCATTATTGGGCTTGGGCATCCACTGAACAAATCAAAGCAAGCCATAAGGAAACCAAACCAAATCACTATACGATTCAATTTGACTGATTTGCCTAGTTGGTTTGGAAATTTGAAGGCATCCTAACTCTCACTCCCTTTTTGCAACCATACGAGCTAAAACCCGTGAAGTTATTCAATATAGAATTATTCAAATGCATTTTTGTTCGGCTGAATGTTGGTGTATGACCTGATACTAGCAGTTTGTTCAAGTTAGTTTCTGTCAGCCTCATAACCAGAGCATCTTTCTTGATGAAGTGTAATTCTTAGGTTTTAAATATTGATTTGCATGTTCATTATAAATTTTGGCAGTATATCTTGTACCAAACTTAAAAAATAAAAAATGGCTATCCTAAAAGGCAATAATATGTGGTCATATACTCGTATTTGTAAATTGAAGTATAGAATATCAGATATAAAAGTTGATTGGTTTGTGCGTTGCCAATTCAAGCGGGGAAAGTGCTGACTCCATCAACATTTCCCACACAAAGCAGAGCATCAGTGTAGAGAGGTTCGCATTTTTATGTGCAAGTCTTAGGTGCAACTGTTTTGGTGCTACGTGCGATTGAGGAGCTAGGGAGTAACTGATATCTACACAATCTCAGGACATTCCAGAGTTTCTAATCCACCTTTGATCTTATTGCTCCCTGCTTTATTTATTTCATTTGAAGGAAACCTTGGAACTCCTGTTGTATAAACATAACATTTCCCTTGAAAAAAAAAAATAGAAAATAGGAAAGCAATTAATATAACAATGGTTTGAGTTGAATGCACCGTTATTGATTCCAGAGTGCAGGTGTTGTTCTCATGCCATAGGAACTATTGTAGATCTATTATGCTAGTTTGCCATTGACTTCAAATTTAAGTAATGCTCTCATATTTATCACTTGATAGCTGTTGTGTAATGTGTGAAAGTAAATCATTATTTACACATTTTCTTAGTTGTCCGTGCAGTAATCAAGTTATAGCACGTCAATTCTCCTCGTGTGCACGTTTAATTTTTATGTCCGCGGAGAATACTTTGTTTAGATTCTGTTTTTCACATAAAAAACGCTAGTTGGAGCCTCTTAGATGTGGAACCAAATATATACTTATTTTTTGTTTTAGTTACTGGAGTTGCTTTGCAGCTAACAGCTTATGTTGGCTTATAATATACATTTATCATTTTTTTTTGTGTTTATTTTTTTTTGGCACGAATCAGGTATTTGTTTTAATGTGTCAATGAACATGAATCATTGATTAAAAAAAAAAAACTAAAATTTTGTTTAAACAGGCAAATATTTATTATATAAGAAATAAGTCATCTAATACTTTTTTTTAACATCGTTTCATTTATTATGACGTATTTAATATTTCTTTCATAGTCATTTAAAATATCGTATGCTACTATTTATGTAGTATAAAATAAAAATGTCACCCAAAAAATATATTAAAATGTAAAAAAATTACCTAGGTTACTCTACAGGATATTATGCACTGTAATACACAGTTAGGAACAGCTTTAACTACGCATTTAACAGTTAACCGACACATTAAAGGATATTGGTCTCTTTTACCTGTTATTTTGGTTTTATGTTCTTTTAATAAAAAAATGCCATGTCGCTAAGAAATGTTCTCTTTTAAATGGTGTTTCCTTTTTTTATTTGTTGGCATGTCGTTTTTCAATTAAATTCTTAATTTAACAGGATATTTCATATATAATTTTTTTTTCTCATTTGAGTCGAACCATTTAAAGGTTTGCCATTCTTATTTATGTGGACTGCTTTGGATAACAATATGTATACATATATATATATATATATGGGCCTTTACGGAAGCCGTTATCGTATAACTGGTTTATTAAATAGTTCGGAGCATGATAAACTCTTCGAATGTGTACCCTATCAGAGGATCCTTTATTCAATTCAATTGCTTGTAGCCAACAACCAGCCTTTGGGAAGGGGGAAAATTAAGGAAAACATATAACCATTTCTAAATGAATCCATAGCAGCACCTCAAATAACAAAGATCACAAGTATAATCCCAAGAAATGCTGTTAAAATTAGTTGTTTTTTTTTAATAAATAAAGGGTGTATTATTAAAAATTTGTTATAAAACCCTTACAATTGCCGCTTTGATGAAAAATGGAGCTGCAGATTCGATTACGTTATTTCATGCCTTATGCTTTTTTTTGAGATAGAAGACAAATAAAAAGAGAGAAAAAATAAAAAAGGAAAGAAATAGAAAGAATAAAAACAAATAAAGAGTTGAAAATATGTATTATTTAAATTAATAGAATAAGAAGAAAAGAAATAGATAATTTTTTCTTCATTTTTTAGATGAGTGAAAAAATAAATAAATTATATAAAAGATCTTTTTACACTATTTAAAAATATAATTTTTTACTTTATTATTTTTTCCTTAACAAACAACCATTATAAAAATATTGAATTTAAAAAATAAAAATAAAAATATATATGTATAAGAAATCATCTTCGAATCATGACACATGGGAAAGGATTTATGAAATGGTGTGGCATATAGAACTTGACATTGTTTTTTTTTTCTATTTCTCTTCTAAGCAAACAAAGAAAAGTTACACTTTTTTAAAATGGATATTTTAAAAATATTAATTATTATTAATTTTTATGTTTTTTTTTATCTTTCCTATTTATTTCTAATGATTTCAAATTAAACACTTCCACGATATGTTTCTTTTTTAAAGTCTTCCATAACACTTTTTTTTGGTACTTAATCATAATTTTTTTTTTAAATTAATAAAAATTATATTAAAGTATTTTTCTTTACTTTGGTAGAAGATATATTTCCATCAACCTAAAAACTAACCAACTTTTGTAGTACATCGTCTTGACATAAAACAAATTATTTTTGTGTAATAATTATTTTTTCTTTTAATTCGTACTTAATAATCTTTTTCTACAAGATTTAGTGTGATTCATAAGTTTTATAGTTATGTATTTATCACAATTATAAATATTTTCCTTATTCTTAAATATGAGAATTAAAATTTTTTTCTTTCATTGTCACATTTTTGTAAATGTCAAAATCTCATTCAAAAATTTAGTAAGTCAAATGAAATCTTTTTCTATCACACTTCTAAAATTTAATAAAAATACTATTTAGACAAACAACTTTACTATTATTTATCCTTTTAATGATATTTTTATCTTTCCAATCTAAATTGTATAATAATAAACTACATTTCATTCATACTTATACTTGCATGTTAATACTCAATCCTTATCCATCATTAGAAAAACATATAAAAAATAATTTTCCATCTCACTTCTAATAATTCGTATAGTATTTTTGGTTAGTGGGAATAGTTATTGTAACACCCTTCTTATTAATCTAAATTAATTCAAAAATTTATCAAAAAATTATAAAACTTCTTTATAGTTGTTGAAACTTGTTTTCCTTAGTTTGGGAAAAGACATAATAATCTTATAATTCGTTAAACACCTTATAAACATCAACTTGAACTTGAGAAAAACCTTCTCCAAATTTTTTTATTTTTTATTTTTTTAAAAACAAGATTATAGAATGAGCATCAATTGGTCGACTGCTATACAGAGATAAATAACGGTGTAATAACCATACATTACTAAACTAAAGTATTGAACGATGATCACAATTTGCTCACAAGTTTAATTTATCCAAAACAAGTTACAAAATTACCCTAAACTACTTACTAATAAATTTACATAAAGAAGTTCCATATAGCCAGTACACACCAACATAAAG
The DNA here is from genome assembly GCA_026544285.1 of Pachyrhizus erosus. Classification (NCBI taxonomy): domain Eukaryota; kingdom Viridiplantae; phylum Streptophyta; class Magnoliopsida; order Fabales; family Fabaceae; genus Pachyrhizus; species Pachyrhizus erosus. The sequence goes on along the minus strand of JAMLFT010008989.1, from coordinate 1,964 downwards.
GAAATAAAATAACATACATCCAAATACAAAAAGATAAGTCCTCAAGGTCTAATAAGTAATTTGGGGATAATCCGTCATCTTCCTCCTAAGTTAACTCACCTCTATGGGTGAGGGCTTGCTTGTGTCATCATGCTAGGAGTCACCTTCGCCATCAGCATCTGAAAAGTGGGGTGGGGGGGTGGTAGGAGTAAGCCACCATATTCAAACATACAAAAAAAATGAAAGAACTAAGCAAAACTATCTTTGCACATCATTTTATCCATGTTTGCATTTTAGTTTGTTTGATACATCGAATCAAGATATTCTCAACCGAGTCATGGTAATGTTGTGCTCTGTCGGGGATGCCAAGTAGGTTTAATGATCACCTCTAATCTCAAAGCCTGTCACAAACTTGGCACCTTATACTTCCCCCAAAGACTCATAGAAAGCTTACGAACATTCCTCAAATACCTATTGTGGTTAACCCATTGCAATTCTCTATTCTTGAATTCTCACACATGATTCTTTATATCTTTAGATAGTACTTTTAGTTCTCCTGCTATCGAGTCTCCATTTTAGGTACTGTTATAATGTACACATCATTAGATATGACATTCCCTTTGTAATTACAACACACCAAACTCTCTGACAGTCTTTTCTACATTACAGACACTTGTCCTTATCGAAATTTAATAGTGTCGACAAAAGGTGCCAACATGGGAAAGTCATCACCTTAGTTGAGACTCATTGCTACCTTCATCTTCATGCATTTCCTATCCTGTTACTCCTATTAAGCTTTATTACCTTATGGTAGCCTACTGTATCCTTCTACCAGGCAAGTACCAAAAACACAATCCCTCTATCCTAGTAATAAAGCTCAACAATCATCTTAATAAACCAAATAAAATTATTCATCAAGAGGTGAAGAACACCTCGAGTTGTCCATACAAGTATGTCTTAAGTTATTACTTTCATTTGAAGTGGTCTATCACACATATGTGAAACATTAAATCTTAATTAATTATCTAATTATTAGAATTTAGGATTTTAAATATTGATTTATTTATTGAACATATGTATACACTATTATTATTTTATTTTATTTTATTATTTATTATTATTATTATGTATTTATTTATTTTATTATCTATTAATATTATTATTTCCTACGTTACTAACATCACAACTAATAGTTATTGAAATCAAGAATGATTGCTAATTAATTATTATAGCTAATAATGATGTTAAGTCGAATTTGTCATTGCTTAATATCTAGAGTTAACGAATTATCCATCTAATGCCGAGACATTAAGAAATTAATGCCTATCATTTCCCATTTATTTTACCAAAATTTCCTAGAACCAACTATCTATTAAGATTGTACCTATTGCTTATCACTTACTTAATTTTATGAAATGGTTAAATTTATAAGTCTTTTAATTCACCAAACCAAATTCGTATATCCTAGATTTCATGGTTCAACACTAATATATATACACACATATATAGTCTCATATGGTCTACTCTCATGTTACTTAATCCATTTAGGGATTCTCATTACTTTAGTTACTTATAACTACAATTATTAATTTTCCTAAAATATTCAATAATCACACTTTCCCATTACAGTAACTTAAATACCAGCAAAACATAGTCATGACTGTATAATTTTATTATTTGGGATTTTCTTTATTATAGTCATCTAATCACTTATATCCTACTTAACTGTATACACGTTCATTTTATCCATCTGTTCTTTAATTTTAAGTAAAAGAAAATCCTATCATACTCGAATTTTTTTTCTTGTACAAATTTTATACGCTAATGATTATCTATATTTATTATTTTCCCTGACCATTATTCATTTCTTAACAATTAATTAATAAATCTTCATTATTCTAATAATTTTAATAATAACTCATAATTTTTTAACATACTTTAATTTAAGTTCTCACATGCATATAATACCAGATCGGAAGAGCGTC
>JAMLFT010008988.1:0-13140 GCA_026544285.1 Pachyrhizus erosus | reverse complement strand
TACAAAAATTATAGAAGATCAATAACTTAATTATACATTTTTTAATTTAAGAGTTTAATTAAAAACTTCCAAATTATTCAAATACGTGTACTAAACCTTATTAAAACAACGTTTTTCTATACGATGAAAACGACGAAAAGTTTAAATTTTTTTTAAAAAATTGTACAATAAAATGAAAAAAATTATATATAATCATGATTGAAAGAGACAGGAAAGAAAATAATACTATGTATAATATATTATGAATAATTTAACTAAAAATTAAAATATACACGGCGATGCATACAATTTGAATAGTGGGATTCTATGGACTCATCTTTGGCCATATCTTTTTCTCAATTAACAGCCGTGAAGAAAAAATTCTTTTGTGGCAACTGCATTTTCTTTTTTGGTTTGCTCTATCTTTATACATTATTAAAAAAATGGTAAGTGTTTCCGTGCTGAAAAGAAAAAGGAAGGGAAATTGAAAGATAAGCCCGGGATTGCGGTGACAAATCCATTTTGCACACCTCGTTGGAGAAAAAAACCAAATACGTACGCATGCCCTTACAATAGTTTGCTGAAGTGATGTGATAGCTGTGTGTTGAAGTTAACAGTTTTACTTTCATTTTCATCTTAAGATTGATTCATCACCCTCGGTTGTGTTGTGTTGTGTGTGTGACTGTTGATTCTCTCTCCACCACAGTCCAAAGAAAAAGTAGCTTTCAACCCTATTACTGGAATGGTGTATATTTTACTCTCTCTTCTAAATCTTGTACACAAAATTATAATTTTAACATTAAAAAATGTTCAAAATTTTTGACGGTTTGTACATGTGTGAGTGGACTTCTCGTATCTCCACGTCCTAGAACAATATCTCTTCTGCAGCCAACAGACATAGAATTTACAAAACCGGTTTTTGCTCCTTATCTTCAGCTTATGTAAAAATTTTATCTCACCTTTCCACGACATTGCCACCTACCATCTGCTGTAGTTTTTTCAAATCTTGGGGTGGTTGAAAGTTTTAAACTTTTCTTGATTTAATTGCAAGTTTGGTCTTGAATGAATACTTCTAAGAAAAGGGTACCTTTCAACTTGCTGAACAGGTACTGCCTCGTGTCATTAGATGTGTGAATTTCTGAACTCATTTCAGAGGTCATGCATTATTCTGCCTCCTGCTGCTGTTTCTATTTGCATCCAAGACCTGGTGTCGGTTTAGACTTAGACTTCCTGATTCAGGATTGTTGAAGTAAGTGCACTTACTAGTGCTTGGTTAATGGGACGTTCATTATGTAGTAGTCCTTGAGTTTGATGGGATTTCATTTTAGTATTTGGTTTTTCTTCCATGAGTTGCATTTTCCTGAAGAAACTATTGTTGTTTTTTGCTTATATTCTTAAAGAAAATTTCATTACTGTTATAGATATCTCGATTCTATTTAATTATAATTATAGAGTTTTTAAATCTTTCCGAGTTTGTTCAGAATTTATTCGTCTCTTTCTGCTTTAAATCTGACAAGTTTCAAGGACATGCTTAGATATGTGCCAGGTAGATCGGTATGCAATTGCCAAATGTTTAAAGTGTAATGTTTCTGCTCTTGGTTGTCTGGGGTTTTAATGGAATTTTCTCATACATTCCTTATTCTTGTTTTAAAAAGAGGTTTACGTTTCTCTAAATCTGAATCACACCAGTGAGGAGAGATTTTGTTTGTTCAATTGACTGTTGGGATTTTGAATTTAACTGATAAGGCAAATTCACTTGTTTGTTACAGTATAGGTGTGAGCAGGATCCCCCTTCAATCCTCTGGCATTGGCATGTACCAAATTTGAGAGGCTTATTCGGGTTTGCTGGGGAAAAAGAGGATCCACACTAATTTGAATGGGGCATTCTGCAGCTGTGTGGGACTATAGAGCAGCAACTGAAATTACAAAGGATTGGAATGGAATTGATCAAATTGTGCTTCGGACCCCAAGGGGTGCTTCAGCGCAGGTGAGAACTTGTTGATTTCAGTATTTGCATCGGTTTTAACATTTGATGAAGTTATGATTTAAAAATTTATTTGTAACATCCAATGTCAATCCATGGTAAGGAAAGCATGGTTCTTAAAGATATTTCTAGTTTGAGTATATAATTCAAGTACGGACTGTGTTTGGATTAACTGTCTTTTCTTGAAATTAGGTAAGCTTACATGGGGCGCAGGTTACTTCATGGCGGAATGAGCATGGGGAAGAACTTCTATTCACAAGCAGCAAGGTATGTCTTTCAATTTTGATTAAACTTCATTATATATTGTTTCAAATTATTGTTATCTGTTAGTGCTGATAAGAAAAATATATGTCAACATTTCATAATCCTGCTTTCTGAAATGAGTTTATATTGGGCTAAACTGCATTATATTGCATGTAGTATATGAAGGGCATTGGCCCAGAAAATCAATAAATTCAAAAAGAGTTTGGATGTTGATGAATCATAGTATTCTATGTTGCTCATCAATCATATCAAGAATGCAAGAGAAAAATTGGGAAGAAAGGGTGCATTGATTAATGTTTCTCTTTGTTATTTTATGGGGAGGGGGCAAATAATTTCATTCATTTTACTAATAATTTGCTGATATGTAGTGCTTTTATCCTCTTGAATCACTTGAGTTGAATACTGGTTGAAAACTCTGATGGGATTTCCAACTTGCTAACTGATGAAGTTGATTTATAATAAGAGTGGCAGGCTTTTTGGTACCTTGGTTCACAGATGATGATTTTGTAGAAATATAGAACTTTAATCAATTTTACTTTGTAAAGAGGCAAGTAGTCATATCGTACTCTTTTGTCTCATTTTCAATTGATTGTAGGCAATTTTCAAGGCTCCAAAAGCAATACGAGGAGGAATTCCTATATGTTTTCCACAGGTAAACTTACTACTTTGAATGTTCATTTTCAATAGTTTGCAACATACACAACTCACATCTTAAGCTGAATTTGTTTAACAGTTTGGAAACTGTGGATCGCTGGAGCTGCATGGTTTTGTGAGAAATAGAATGTGGGCAATTGATGATAATCCTCCTCCTCTGCCTGCAAATGATTCTAGTGGGAAATCCTTCATTGATCTAGTACTAAAATCATCTGAAGAAGATATGAAATGCTGGCCACATAGGTATGAACTTGAGTGCCACAAAACCGCAGCTCATGAATTATGATTCACTTAGCCTATTAGAATTATGTGATAGTATCACAGGATATTCACTCTCCCCGCATTTGATAGTTTGAAGCTGACATATACTTTCTCCTGTGTTTGGAAGTAAACTTCAAGCAGTAGTAAGCTAACAATTGCTTAATTGTTCCAGTTTTGAATTCCGTCTTCAGGTGTCTCTTACAGCAGATGGGGACCTGACTTTGATATCTAGAGTCAGGAATATAAATGGCAAGCCATTTAGTTTCTCATTCGCATATCACACATACTTGTTGGTTTCTGACATAAGGTATGGATAATTCTTTCTTGTACTTGTCCTTCATTCCCTCATTTTTCTTTTACATTGTAAATTGACTGCTGGAACACTTTTATGAGTTTTATTTAGCAGTAATGATGCTTCCTTCTTCAAGATTTCTTGGAGACAAATACTTGGTTTATTGTTCTGAAACATGTATTTTCTGCATATATTATATACATTAAACGAATTGCTCGCTGAAAACTTATAAATTGTGGGATATTAACATGTAATCAGGTCAGAGAGAACTGTTTCTCTACTTCAGAAGCAACTAAAGACTAATATATGCTCTAATAATTTGAAACTAACATTGATACTTATATATTAGGTGGATTGTTGTCTGAATACTGTTAGTAGAGGAATTATGAGATCAATTAAGTCAGTTATACTGAAACATGAAACAAGTGTTATGTCGTAATGAAAGTCCAAAGTTTTTACAGACACTAAATAATTTGTAAGCATTTGAAGAAGCTACTGTTTGCAATGTTTGCCTATTAGGATAATTTATTTAGATGTTTTTGATAATTGAGCTATCTCTCTTTTGATTGTTTTAGAACAAGGAATTTTATTTTAAGAATGGTAATCAGTACTCACATTAACAATGTTTTATAGTGAAATAAGGATTGAAGGTCTGGAGACACTGGATTACCTAGACAACCTTTTCCAAAAGGAACGGTTTACAGAACAAGGCGATGCAATAACATTTGAATCTGAGGTAAATCTCTCTAGGATAAATTCGTGTTTACAACATGTAGATATTTTTAGTTCCATGATGCAATTAAGCTTTTGCTTAAAATTGTGGTAACTGCAGCACTAATTCATTAAAGTCTTTAGGTTTTGTAATAATGAAGGCTGTGAATATAAGAGGTTTTCTTTCACTCGTGGCAGGTGGATCGAGTTTATCTTAGCTCTCCAAACATAATAGCAGTGCTAGATCATGAGAGGAAACGAACATTTCTTATACGGAAGGAAGGTCTCCCTGATGTGGGTAAGCTATCTAGCTAGTAAAAGTGGTTCAGAATATAAACAAAAGGAAGTTTAAACTAAATCTGTCTAGTTTGCTGCAATCAGCAACACTAATTTTGTAATTTGAATTTGTTATAGAAAATTTAATTGCATGTGTGCAGCTGTGTGGAATCCATGGGAGAAGAAATCAAAGTCAATGGCAGACTTTGGTGATGAGGAGTATAAACAGATGCTCTGTGTTGATGGGGCAGTAATAGAGAAACCTGTCAACTTGAAGCCAGGCGAGGAATGGACTGGGAGGCTGCAGCTCTCGGTTGTGCCGTCAAGTTTTTGCAGCGATCGTCTGGGTCTTGACAGAAGTCACCTTTGAGGAATTGTACAAAATCAAAGAAGTGATCTTGACAGAGTTTATGCTACATCATAGATCCTCCACTCTATCTAGCATTAAGTTGTACAATTTGGGGTATCAGGTTTTCTGTTGTGTGATTTTTAGGCTAGAAAATAGTGTTTGTGTTTAGAGAGGCCTATGTTTTTTGTGAGAATGGCTATCAGATTTTACCGGGTTATTTTTTCTCCTTATTTCGTTCTTGAAGCGTTAGATTTGTTGTGTAGACCTCAAGTTTCTTCCCTGGATGGATTTTATCATGTTCCACGCCATTGGCTAATTTTAACTTTCTTCTTGCAATTTACTAATATTGGATGGACAGTATGGTGCTTGAAAGGTTAATTTGGAACATGACGATTCGACAATAAAACGAGTATGAGCTTTATGTATTTGGAACATGATGATCCCATCTCTTATAATAGTCAACTTTATGTATTTTTAATTATATAATGATACTTGCATAATTTAACAAGTTTCACATAATTTTTTTAGAGATCTATCATATAGTTAATTTTTTTTAAATAATTAATTTTAGTGCACCTTCTAAGAAGAAGAGAGTTGCTAAAAGAAAAAATCTATTAAAATTAGTAATTTTAATAAATTATAATTAATAAGAGATAGTATTTTTCATCAATTAATTAGAAAATATTTTAAATATTATTTTTAAAATAATTATATTATAGTAAATAATTTTATTATAGATGATATTTATAATTGAATAAATTTTTTTAAAAAAATTTAGCATATTTTTTTAATATTCTTTACGATTGATTAAAAAATTTATTAAAAATTATTAATTTTGATAATTTTAAATTTTAAATTAGGAAGGACAAGTTAAATGAGATAAAATATGAGACTTATTAAAATTTATGATTTTTAATCAATTTTAATTAATCATAAATAAAATGTGATTAGTCTGTAAATATTCCTCAAATTCTTATATTGACTGCAATCTAATTGAATTTTTGTTTTTTATTCAATATAGCGGATCAAAAGAGGTATTAGCATTTCTCGTGCTTTGTACAAGGTTGAAGTTGGTAAGAGGAGATAATCTTTGTAGTTATAAAAACAATATAAATCGGTATTTTACTTTTGACGATACTTATGTCATCTTCATATGTTGATCTACACTCTCCTTTATTTTTTTTGAAAACTACACTCTCTTTTGTTAGAGTTTAGCTTTATGTAATATTTCAGACGAATAAAATTATGTATTCATTCATATTCTTATTATATCGTTATATATCCATAATTCCTATAATTTCAAATTTTTTTTGTAAAAAGTAAAAAAAAAAAATCTTGATTAGCAATATTCAGGTTAATTTTATTTGTGGAATTATATGTTCAAAGTAAAAATTAACAAATTTAGTCTATATAATTTTATTATTCCAAATACTAAAATCTTTTTTTTATTAAAAACAATATATGCCATGTTATGAATGGTGTATTTTTAAACTTCAACATTCAAATGTAACATACTCATTTACAATGAAATTAAAAAAGTTAAAGTTTTGGAATTGATTATTAATAGCCTTTTGTTGAGCAATGAGCATTCGCAACTTAGGTTACAAACGATGACTCAATGAAGCAACAATCTGTCCAAAACTAATCAGAAACTGAGTTTTGAAATTATTCCCAATTATTCAATTTTAAATTTAAATCACATTAAGTTATATAAAAATCAAAGTGAGTTAGTTGTTAGACACAAGAAAATTCGAGAAAAAGTTTGATAGATTATTTATTCTAATTATATCTGTTAACTAGCTTTATTAATAGTTAACTGCAATACAACCATTGCACAATATGCTTTCTTTATCGAATTTTAGTTTACCCTTGTCTCCAAAAAGGCAATTTACGACATTAAACATGTTAGTTAGCAATTAATTATCGATGTTGATTAGACAAAGATGACGATATTACTTTGTTGTCTGAGGATGTAACGAACATTCAACGCACTCAACCAACCAGTTAAATGATTTTGGTTCTAACTTCAATTATTAATTCTTCATTTGTCAAAAGTTTCAGATCACTAGTTCGACTCCACAAGCCTTCTAATTTTTGGGGATTTGCTAACGACGGACATGGTCCCAAAATAATTTATAAAGACAAGGTAAGGATGTGTTTGAATTAAATTTGGAAAAGTACTTTTGTGAATTTTAATGTACATTTGTGAATTCTAATGCATAAAATGAAGGGAGAATTTGTTACTTTGAGAATAAAATTACTTTTGAAATCTCAACTGAAATACAAACATGCACTAAGTTGGTAAAAATGAGAAACAAATGCTACAGCCACCTCTCTACATTCATGCTTTTTAGTCCAACAGCATATGCCAAAAACAAAATCGTTTCAGGTAAATACAGGAGAATTCTCGTCAAGAATGAAAAACGCACAAATGCTGAAAGAATGAACCTACAAATCTGGAAAAACCAGACCATTGGCAATAATAATCTGGAAGCAAATGGGAATTAGGAAGCATTAGCATTACTTCTGCTATAAAACTACAGACCTCTTCGATACTCAAGTTGCTTTGTGTTCTCCAGTAAAATCTGCCAACCAACAAAAATCGGGATTTAATCTATGAAATGGATGTAAAACATATTTTAACTTCTCTTGGTATAATCACAAAAGCGATGACAGATTCCTACTTCTCGAATATAGTTTGCTATTGCTTTGCAGCCTTCAATTGCCAGTTGCATAACATTTTCCAAAATGTCAATTGGTAATTTAGAATCCATCTACAGCCAGTATAAAACGAAATTAGTGCAAAAAAAAATTAAACAAGGAGCTTTTCTATTCTAAATTAAGGAATATGGCAGGCAGTGAATACTAGAGAAAAATTGAAAGAAATAAAGTGAAGTTCAAAAGAAAAGCATTGCATGCTTTTCATAATAATGGTACAGTGGTTAATTTCTTATTGAAATTTTCAAGGTTCTTATTCTCAATCAGCCTTTATCATAGCACATGTTCAAAACAATTACAATTTCATAATATCAATCTAAGGAATGATAGCAACAAACTCACTGATACACACTCCATTATTGGATAAAATCCATTCCAGATCCACATGAGCACCACTAAATGATGTGGATCTGCCTCTCAATTTTGTAGATCATACATGAATTTTATCCTATAATAGTGTATCGGAAAGAATATAACAAGTAGGTTGCTAGTATTTCTCATCAGTCTGAATTCAAAGAATGATACAATGAGGGAAAATAAAATTAGACTAGACCAAGCATTAACTGATACTAAACAAAAGATTTGTCTAACACCCACTAAAGAGTGCAGGCACAAATCAATCTATCAAGAACTTTTGTCAAAAGTAAAATGGAGTTTTAAATTTGGCTCCTCTAAAATGAGAGGGATGCATTATAAAAGGGAAAATGCAGATATACAAGTTGATTGAAAAACCAACAACTGAGATTGTGACAAAATAGATGCATTTGTATTACACAAGCACCTACTCTGCACTATTCCCTCTAAAGGTACAACCATCACTATGAGCCAAATCCAAAAATCTTGCAATTCCAATAATGAGAACAGTTTTGGAAGGGGGGGAGGGGAATTACAGCTTAAAAACCAAAGCAACACAGGCTTTATGTGAGTACCCGATGATAGAGAGAGAATAGTTGAAAGATGGATCTCAAGGGCTCAAGGCCTCTATAAAAAAGCTAATATCAGCAGTAAGGACAGTAGAAATTTTCAAAATATGTGAGCAACACACTTCATAATTTAGGCCCAGGAGTCCTGGAGGGAGCAGCATAAAAAATTTCCTTTTCTTTGAATTAATATACTTTGTTAACTACAAAAAAATACGGAGATAATAAGACGTGAAAATTAACCTGAAGAAGTGTAACTTTATCCAGCTTTGGCAGAATTCCTAGAGTTACATCAGGACCTCCAGCACTGTCTTCTACATAGTTCAAATCTGTCCATATTCACTCAGCAACTTTTAACAATTATGACAGCTCTTGCATCAGAAGTTAATTGAAATAAAAGAAAACACACCATCCTTGTATTTAGCCAGTTAAAATTTCAAGTAAAAACAGATATATACCAAGCAGAGGGGTGCTATTAAGGTATCCAGCACTACAGGAAGTTACAAGATCACGCATAGGGATCCCAGCATCAGCAAGGGCCAAAGTTGCAGCATTTATACAAGCAGATCTAGTTCCTGCATAAGGCATGTCAAGACAGAAGTTATATAAAAGTACAAAGGCATGTTTTAGCATTGCCAGAAATTAATGGGGATGTATTTAAAGAGTAGAAAGAGAGAAAATAAAATGAAAATGAGAGAAGATAATCACAAGATCCCATTATGAGGTCTTAGTTACCTCCATCTGCTTGGAGAACTTGGACATAAATATCTATCTGCAAATTTAATAACTAAATCATTAGAAATTAAATGAAAAAAGAAAAACACAACTTACATCTGTACAAAATAAGTTCTGAATGTGTAATAAAACCTGGGAACGAGGCAATAAATGTGTCAGTATACATGCTTCCATGGTTTGCCGAATAACCAGAGAAATTTCAGTTGATCTCCTACAGCATGAGAAAACTTTAATCAACTATAGTAGTAGTTAAAAAACAAGAGGTCATCCCATTATCCTTGTGTAAAAGAAGCTTACAATGAGAACCAAATAAAAACTTTACAGAAGCAAAACAAAATAAAATTTATGTCTATAAACACTGATGGCTAAGCCATTCATAACTACAGGCAAATTTTGGACAAAGATGACCCGTAAAAGTTAAAGCTCAAGAAAAGATAAAAAATGAGGGGAGGTTAATAATGGTGCTTAAGATTTACTTTTCACTGCTCTATGATACATAGCCCACTCGGATCATGTAGACTACGATGTAGTCATCAATGCTAAAAAATGATAATAAAATAAAGATTTTCATAATTGATAATCAAAAGTTACAGTATAAAAGTCTACAAACACAATCACCTCTTTTGCAGCTAAATTCCTACTATGGTAAAAAGATGAAAAAGTCCAATTCACAATAACAAGGTTTTCTTGAGATTAATTCTACTGATACAACATTCACTCTCATCCTATTAGTCCATACTCCACTACCATTTCAATAAGTATGAATATATCTAAAATCAGGTAAAAAGATTAGGGAGTTAAATAAGTAAATAAGTAAACCTGTCACCCTTAGATTTCCTTGTGCGATCTCCAGTGCTAAAATTAGCCATGCTGTACTCACACCTAACCTACAGACACAGGAAGCACATGAACAACAATTATCATTACAAAGCGTATAAATACACTAAAAATACAACCCATTATAAGTTTATAACTTAAAAAGAAAAAAAATCTACCAGAGCATGGCTACTTATTTGTTGGCTCCTGTTTTGCACCTGAAATGCATAGAAGTTACCAAAGAAAAACAGCAAATTATCTAAAGCTCAAATGCAAATTCAAAGCTTTTTTTAAACATTTAAGCTGATTAACACCCAAAAAAGATATTTACCCATCTTCACATTACATAGATAACTATTATAAGCAAGGTAAATAACTAAATAGTACCTCTCTAGGGCCATAAACAGCAGCAATAACTTTGGTATTACCCATCTCAAAAATGGCAGAACTGGTTTCAAAATAACAAAACTTTATGGTCAAATACTTTGAATGAAATCACAATTTAGTTTTATAAAAAGCTAAAATTCATTTACCCATCTGCTTTGGATACAGCACCAATCTCTGCACGAATTTGTCGCATCTAGGGTATACGATAAAGAGGGGAGAAAATGGTAAGCGCAAAGATCGGGAGAGAAAAAAGCACAAAATCATATATTTAATTCCTCTAAAGTGAAGGAAGCACTTTAGAGGATAAAGTGCAGTGATAGCTGTTGAGATTTTAACAACTTCATACTTTGTGATACATGTACATGTATTTTATCTCAATCTTAACTACTGAATTTTTAATCAACACTTATAACTTTATCTTATCCTCTAACATGCATTCCCTCATTTTAGAATATTCAAATCCCAAAATCATTTATGAAACACAGAGCTATCAAATAGGATTAAAATCCATGGGACAGAGCCATACCCTAAAACCCTACAATTGGCCCCTTTTTAAATTAACCAACCTTCTGATGAGGCCATCAAGCCCTAACCCATATAACCCACTAAATAAGTGGGTCAAAAATCCTTAGCATTGGGCTTGATCCATGGATTATCTCCTTGTTTTTGTTCAAATCAGTGAACCTCTAAATCACAAAGACACAAACCATGATATCATCAAAATTATGCTGTGTCAGCAAATCAGATATTTAAAATGGTGCAGATCTGAAGTTATAACATATAGCATATTATATTTGGGGTCTTTAAGAAATTTATTGGAAAATAGTATACTAAAGTACTCCAAAGATAATGACATTGATCAAGCATAGTTGTATGTGAACTAAGTGAATCCATTTGCAGAATGAACATTTCAATATCTGGTAAAGCTACATCTGTACCAATCCAAGTTTTGTACTCCAGCAGAAACCAGCATGCGTTCATTTTTAGCAGTATGGACAAAAACTCCACGGAGTTGTTTCATATTTTTGTTTTTGATCTTTTTTAGTTGTTCCCATGGCGTTTCAACATAGAATCATTTAAATTGTAACAGCTATATAATTTTGTTTTCATTTAAGTATATAAAATGTTAAGCTGTTTTTTGTCCCTCCATTGTCTTACTTTTATCATTTGGTAAAGTAGAAAGTTTCTAGCTTTGAATTGATACTTCTCAAAGTTACAATATTTATCAGAACTCTTTTCTGCTTGCTTTGGTTCAAACCATGTTGATTACTTGATTATTGTCTCCAATCTCTTTGAATTAATTATCCATCCAGTTATTTTGATTCCAAATGTGTCCTTGGTGTACCCGCTACACATTTTTGTAGTTCAATACACCCTTAAGCAATCCCATTACCAAAGGTCCAACTACGTGTAACCCTAAATCCCTTATGCAGTACTATCAACAGATCTATGCATACTAATTAACACAAAGCTACTGCAATTTATTATGTCTACCTAAGAATTTATGCAGTACTTTATTGTTTATTATTTATTATTTTTCAGCATTTCTTATGCTTTATTAGTGATTTTGACAGATCTAATGAAACTTTTCAATTAGAATGAAAATTACATGAAGAAAAAAATAGAAAAGACGCCAGGAAAAAATAGCAGTACCTCCATTGGTCGGCGACCATCCAAGCGAAGTCCTTCTGGGCTGACGTATTCCATCCTTAAGTCAATCTATGCCAGCAAGAGATAGGAGAGACAAGGATGAGAAAAAAGAAGAAAGGTGATCACTAGCAGCTGTGTTGTACTGTTACTTTATGATCTTGGCTTCAAGGCATAAAAGAGACAGTATCAAATCTTCTAAACAAAAAACTATTGACGAATAACACTGAGATTTTGCAGAATCTGAGCCATTTAGGAGTTTGTGCTAGCTCTAGTAGTTAGCGAGTGGTTCGTAGAGAACATCGACAGGAGTGAGAGAGAAATTCGTGTAAATAACAGCACGCCATTGGAAACAGAAAGAAGCAACTCCACTTCCTTTGAGAAGTGTTGGGGGGAAGATAACAATTGCAAACAATCAAGCAATTGGAACTTTAACCAAATGTTACAATCACACAAGGACAAATATTATAGTGTAATGATTTTGGTGGCTCCCAATGATGTTAAAATTGATTTTGATGGCTGAATGATAAGTTTGATTGAGAGAATGATATGATATAATTCCTTAGCAACAAATTCAATTGTTTGGAGTCTATGTAAAGCTGTGGTACTCCAGTTTCTGGCTTGTAAAAGTTGAATTTAATTAGACAAGTATAGCAAAGTAGACGAGTTTAACAGAAACATGATTGGGCTATGAAACTGCAAAGCGCTGTTACTGAGAAAGCAAACAAACATTGAAAGGGTTTGAACTTTGATGTCCAGAGAAAGAGAGGTTTACCTGACTGACTGTGGCTGTTACGCTGTGTAGGCAGGGTTCCGAGCTCTACCTTTAAATTTTAGCTTTTGTAAAATAAAAATAAAAATTGCAAGCCGAGTGCCTAACTGTCCATTTGATAGGAAGAAAACAAATAATTAAAAAAAATTACATCAAATGAATTAAAATAAGATAAAATAATGGAAATAAATAAAAATTAAATTAAATTAAAGAAACAATTGCTATAAGTGTTTTCATGTTTAAAACTATGAATCTTGAAAATCAAAATGTGAAAAACATGTTGCATTGGTTATAAATATTTATATAAGTTTATTAAAAATTAAAGAATAAATCTGTTATTTCAAAAGTTTTAATCATTTATCATATTAAATATTT
>JAMLFT010008987.1:0-13142 GCA_026544285.1 Pachyrhizus erosus | reverse complement strand
ATTATATACATTTATTAATATTCAAATTAAGGTAAAAATATTAAAAATAATTAATATTAAATATATGTCTAATATAATTCTTGTAAAATAAATATTTAATAATGAATCTAATGTAAAAAATGTTTTCAATTTTTAATAAAATTATTTTTGAACAAATCTTAAAATGTGAATATAAAGTTAAAAATCTAACTAATATAGAAAAAAAAAACAATGAAAATTGTGAAATATTATAAAGTTCCAACTAATATAAATTTAATTTATCATTTAATTGTAATAATTAATTAATTTTTTTATAAATATCAAAAAATAAATAAGAAAAATTCCAATAAATCTAAAAGTATAAATCATATGTTCAAAATCAAATAACCCAAAATTAAGACAAATATTTCATCATAATTATGATATTGGAATATTACATAATGTATGATTTTTTTTATAATGTATTAAAAATATGTAGAATAATTTTAATTATTTATTATTTATTTTAACATACTAATATGTGACAACATTCATTTGTTTACTTTCTTCTTAAAATATTATGTAATGGAATGGTTTCAAAATTTTCTTTCATTGACAAAATTGTGATTGAAACCATTGAAAGAAAACTAATAATTTGAGTACTCTAACTATAATAACAAAATAAATACAATAATAAAAATAATATTAAAAGCGTTAACATGATTTTGATTGATAAAAATTTTAGTATTTTTTTATTTCTTCATTTGATTTTTTATTTTTTAAATTTTTTATAAATCAAAATTATTACATATGATAGTTTTTTTAATAATATAAAAATATATTTTTTTATTGTAACAATTTAGATGCATACAATGTTCTATCAAGTGAAGTTTTTTTAATAAGTTTAAAAATTTATAGAAAAAAATTCAACGTATTTGATTGAATATCTATTAATCGTTGATATTTATATAAAAAAAAAAAGTAGACCAATAAAACATATGTATAAATTAAATTTTTTTAAAATCACAAATTGCACTAAGCTTTTTTTATCGATAATATACTAAAAACATATTTAGATTTTTTTACCATTTACAAAAATATTGGTTGAAGCAAACAATTATTTTTTTTATTTGGTTAGTGTAATTTTATTCTAACATAATTTAAATTATAATATTTCAAGTTATGATTTCTTATTAACATGTTTTATTTTTATTTTAATTTATATACTAATGTTACAAATCATTTAATTGAGAATGATGAGTTAAAAGAGACAAATATAATAAGAACAAAGAAAAAAAACTAATAAATATCGTAAAACAAAATTAGAGTAATCATAACATATAAAATATATTCAGTTTATATGTTTTTTTACGTTTGTTTCTCTATAACATGATATTAGTTAATTTAAATAATTTTTTTAACTTCCTTACAGGAAATATAGTTGTTTGTATTTTGTGAAATAAATTTGTTGAGGACATGAATTCACATCTTTTGAAGAATAATCTTTGCAATTTTGTTGTAGTTTTCCTACAATTGAGTAAAATAAAAAGTTTTAACGATTAATGAAAAAAAATCTTATTTCAAAATTAATGTATCATATAAAATATGATAAGAAAAACAATTAACTAAATAACTTTTTTTTGGAGTATAATGAGTATATCAATTTTTTTTTACACAAAGTTATCTATAAATACTGATGTTAAGAAAAGTTTTAATACAAAAATAGGTATATCAATATAGTTAATTTTGTATTCATTGTCTTGAAATGATAAACCTTTTTAAATTAATTATTATCTTTGTTATAAGCACGAAAATGAAAAAAAAAACTTTAATTCTCAAATTATTAACCAAATTTTAACACAAACTACCTTCTCAAAGTGATAAACTTTGCAAATATAACAAATGACAATCTTAGACATTATTGAAACTATTAAGGTCTAATATATATTTTTACATTTTTATAATAATTATGATTTTTTTATAATTAATTGTATATATTTTTCTCTTTTGTAAAAATATTTTTGTAGTGTACTTACTAAAGTTGATAGTCTCAATGTTCTTAAAGGTTGATATTATGAGTCACACAACAAATATTTAAAAAAATTGAAATAGTTAGATCTAAATATTATCATAAAAAATGTGACAACTTAATGATTGCAGTCCCAATGTGTTAATTATATATTTTTTTAAAATTTTAATTTTAATTATGTTGTAATAAAATAACAATCTAAATCTTTCTTCATATAGATTTAAAATGCATGTGAATGTCATAGATAGAAATTTTGTATCTTTTAATTGATATTAAATCAATTTTTTGGAAAGACTATATCTAAAATGGTTCAAGTTATGCTTCAAGTATATCATGTTTTTTTATATATTATGAATATAACATTCATTATTATGCAAATATTATTTTTTTATCATATGAATATGATATAAAATTTTTTTTTTTATTAAAATAATAAGTTACAAAGTTATCTACCGAAATTTGATTTATTGTTAGAAAATAAAATTCTCTTCAAGGTAGAAATTACTTCATAAAAAACTTGGCAAAATATTATAATGAAAAATATTGAAAAAGATGTTGGATGAAAAAGATTTGATTGCACAATTTAAGACTATTCGTTCTATTGAAGAAACTATAATTGAAAATTATCGAATCCATTTGTTTAATATTATTTTCACTTTTTACTAGATTTTTTAAATTATAAAGATGTATTGTATTATTTATGAAAATGAAAAAATGATGTTGATGCAAATGAGAATGGTACCAAAAAATATCTGTCAACTCAAGTTTATGACAACATTTAGGTCAATTTTTATGTTAAAATATTTGTACATTACATTCATAAATTTATTTGATTTATTTTTTTGTTTTTCATTAGGTTAATTTAAATGACACTGAATCACAACTTAAAGGAAATTATTCAAAAATACAGGTAATTAATATCACATCTCTATTTTTAAATTGAAGATTAGTACTACAAGAGCGACTGCATTATCTACATAAAAAATTCTTAATTATAACTTCAATCATAATGAATAATTAAATATTATAAAATTGATAAACCTTTAATACATTAAGAGTTTGATATAATTTATAATAAATTTTTACATATGACATTACTATAATTTTGTTTTACTAATATGTCAAGTGTGATGCTAAATGCAATTGTTTTTAACATATGTCTAAATAAAATTAGTATGTCAAAATAAAAATATAAATTATTAGTTTTTAATATACACAAAAATAAATTAGATGGTATCTATATATTAGTCGGATTGTATAAATTTTGATAAAAATTTATTTAATAATTAAACATTTAAAATTCTTTAATGAATTACCATCATATTGTCAAATTTTTTTAAGTGTCATTAGATTTCAACTTAACTTTTATTTGATAACTTTGTTTTTTTAGTTTTGTTATTTTATTAGTTATAAAATTCTTATTAGTTGTGTCTAAGAGTGATGTGTTGGATTTGTGTTTATGAAAGAATTTATTGATTAAGATTATTAAGATAATCACTTTAGTTACAAAATTATTATATTTAATTTATTTCCTTCAACAACATATCTTAAATCAGTGACATTTAAGTTTTTTATTTGTTTATTTCATTAAAAATTTCAAACATGTTAATGAATTTTAACAAAATAATTCATTACTTCAACTTATTAATTTATAAATGTTTTATTTTTTAACTCATTCTTTTAATATATTAAGATTTTAATTTTTTTTAATTTTTTTTGTCTTATTTATATAAATAATATATGTTTTATAAGAGAATACATCATTTGCTTTCTTGTGTTATTTTTATTTTATTATATCGAGTTATTAGTCATATATTTTATTTACTAGTTATCACAATAAATATTTTAATAATAAAAAATGTACATTTCATATACAAATCTAAAATCATTAATATCAAAAATATTATTTCTTATATTTTTAAAATACATCACACTAAACATATAAATCAAATTATTTACTTTGTGCATCGCACAAATTAAAAAATTAATTTACATATTAATAGACGTGGATATAGATTAATATTATACTATCTATATTCATACTCATTTCATTAATTTCTATGAATAATTTTTTTACTTTGTCTTCATTTTCATTTATACAAGTATTTTTTCTACTTGTTGTGAATATTTTTTTCTAAATACTTTTAGAATTGAACTGTACAACATAAAATTCAAGGATATTATGTGAACACATTTACTAAACTTAAAAAAGACTAACACAATTAATTAATTACAGACTTAAAAAATTACTTTTTATGTCATTAAATTCAAAAATTAAAGTTTTAGCAATTTTTCAAATTCAAAACTTGAATTAGGACTTTATTCTTTTATATAAATTAACTATAAAAAAATAATAAATTATTAATTCAAATGATATTAGACTCGATCTCTTTAAAGTAAGATTTTGAGATATTTTATACCGACAATATGGTAACAAAAAAATAATTAAAAAAAAATTATTACGGTTCCATCCATATCGTTATTCTAAATAATAAATTGCATTTAGAAAATTGAATCTCCTTTGTACACACATGCATTTTTCAAAATGGATTTTAGGAAAAAGTAACTAAAATTTAAATTTTATATTCACTAATAAAAATTTGAATTAATTGTATTTTTAATTTATCAAATATCATAATTGTGTAATTTTAGTTTCTTAAATTTTAATTGTGTTAATTAGATATTTTAAGTATTACAAATATGTAATTTTAGTCTTTTAAATTTTAATTTACAATTTTAGTTACTCAAGTATCACAATCATTAGTACAATTTTAGTTATTCAAATATCACAATTATACAATTTTAATTTCTTAAATTTTATAATTATAAAATTAAAATTATTTTTTTAGACTAAAATCACTCAATTGTAATATTTAGAGAATTAAATTATATGATTATAATATTTAAAAATTAAAATCGTATAAATACTATATTTGAAAAATTAAAATTATATAATTATAAATTGAGAAATTAAAATCACACATTTATAAATCTAAGAGATCTAACTGACATAATTAAAATTTATTATTAATGTTCTAAAATAAAAAAATTACATATGTTAATAAAAAGCTTGACATATAACTCTCTTAGTTTAAGTAAGATAAACTTAAATATATTTTTAAGATCACTGTTATTTTTGGTCTTTTAAACTTAAATTTATTTCTTTTAATTCTCAATTTTCATAAATACTCTTTTTATTTTTTCATACAATAAAAAATACAAATTATACATTATAATTGCAAAAAATTAATGAAAACATACTAAAAAGTGTTTATTTTTTAAAATTAAAAATTATGTTAGTAAAAAGTTTTACATATAACTCTCTTATTTAAAATAATATAAATTTAAATATATATATTTTTCTTAAATTTAAGGTCATTGTCGTTTCGATACTTTGAATTTAAATTCATTTTTTACTTTTGAATTTTAATAAATATTCCTTTTAGTCCCTCATGCAATATTAATATAATGACAAATTATATATAGTTAAAAATTGATGAAGAGAGATTAAAAAGGTATTTTTTAAAAAATTAAAAAACTAAAAAAATATATTTAAGTCTAAAAGACAACAATAAAAGTAACCTAAATTTAAAAGATAAAAACCTAATTAAATAAAAAAATTCAAAATTGATTTTAGACTGTACCAACTGCTGTACTATCGGTGATAATTGAGAAAGGAATAATAATTTTAGGGACATGGTTTGATGCACTAATATGTATATATGGTACAAAGATGATGAGATTTTTTCTATAAGATTCCCGAACCTTCTAAAACCTTCTAAAAAGTCCATACATGACGAGTCAAAAAGAATAAGTGAATTTATTAAGAAACTTACTATTAATTGCCAACAATTTCAGTCTTCTATTAACTTTGTAATATAAACACTTCCTCTTTCACACAACAAGACACAGAGGCACCAACCAAACCAGACAACCATCCAATGTATATCAAACAAACACACTGAAAATAAAAGGAAAAGCATTACAATGACATGAACAACAGATTGCATACATCGTGCGACCACGACCACGACCACGACCACGACCCACGCCACTTCTAATTCCAAATGACCTTCCACTCAAACCAAAACCATTTCATCTTTCATTTTTTTTTTCTTCTATCATTAGTAAACTGTGTTATTGTTTTAAGGTAGCATTTATACACTATAAAATCAGCTAAATATTTTATACCAAATACTAATAAAAAAGTATTATGTTTTCAGTATACTAAAAAGTACATTTTTTTAGAATTTTTTTTTTTAAAAAATTACACTAAGTAGGGTCTAAAGGGACCCATATTTTATTACTATAATAAAATAGAATGAACAATATTCCTTCAGAGAGAATGAAAAGTTGACCACCGACCCAAATGGCAATCGGAGGAGAATGCGGTGTGTGGTTCATGACGCCCGTCTCCTTTGCGGCTATTCGATGAAAGGAAAGTTTCAGGCCATTCATTATTAATTGTATTTGAATTAAGGTAAGTTTCAGACCACAATTAATCAAGGAATTTTGTTTGCGTGAATATATTCAAAGTAAGAGTTAAACATTTTTTATAAAAAATATTCTATTTTTAATTTTATCATATATTTACAAACATATAAGATATATCTTTTAGTCAAATAATTATGTTATTTATAAAACAATTTATATAACAATTTTTTTTTATCTTTCTCTCATATATCATTTATTGTATATTGATATTTCTCTTTTGATTTTATAATTAATTGCATATAAATAACATTTTCCAGGTAAAATTTTCTTTCTTAACTTTTTGAGAGATATGGTGTTAATTAATATTTTTATACAATCAATAAATACTGTATCAATGATCAAATGCTTCCAATTTAATTTTGATTTACAAAATCAGCTAAATTAAAATAAAATCGGGACATAAGATTCTGATTATGAAATCCGCATTCCATGTCTGCATTGCAGTGTGGTGTGGCCCCACTTTTCCTCTGACGATGTCGTTTTCAGCTTCCAAACTGAACTAATGAACAACGCCAACCTCCATCAGCACCATGGCATAGCAACTGTGATCTCCTTTCCCTTTACTTTCTATGGCATATTAATAATAATAAAAAACAAAATATAAATAATAACTAAAAACTTTACACAAAGACACACAACACAACAAAGCTTTCATTCGTTTCCCTCTGTTATCTGCATGTGACTGCAACAACAAGAAGGCTTTTCCACTTTTCTTCCCTGCCCAAGTTCCGTTCTCTTTTCCTTAGGGTTTACGATCTTCCACAACCGTTGAACAAACCCAGAAAACGGAACACCATTGATTCTGTTCTTCTGGGTCGAAGAAATGAAGAGGGGTAGTAAAGTAGAACCGTTTGTGCTACCCAACAGGTTCACACTGCTTCAGATTTTCATGGTGGTGATGCTCCTTTACTTGCTCTTCATGAGCTTCGAAATCCCTCTCGCTTTCAGAGCCGGGTTCGGTTCCGAAAACGGCGCCGTTTTCCTCACAGACGCATTGCCCATGCCCATGCCCATGCCGCTCTTGCTCCAAGAGCCAAACCATGGGGTCCAAATTCGAGGACCCAGAGGGTTGAAGTTGGAGAAAGTTTCCACCTTGAGGTTCAAGGAGAGCTTCTCGGAGGGTTCGGAGCTGCACAAGGTGGCGCGGCACGCGTGGGTCGCGGGGGAGAAGCTATGGGGGGAAGTGGAAAGTGGGAAAGTAAAGGGCTTTGCGAAGTTTAAGGTTGTCGAAAACGGGTCGGACACGTGTCCAAATTCGGTTTCGGTTTCTGGGGCGGAGTTCCGGGAGAAGGGGGTGATGGTGCTGCCGTGTGGGCTGACGCTTTGGTCTCACGTGACGGTGGTGGGGACGCCGCGGTGGGCGCACGCGGAGAGAGACCCTAAGATAGCGGTGGTGAGGGATGGAGACGAGGCGATGATGGTGTCGCAGTTCATGATGGAGTTGCAAGGTTTGAAGGCCGTGGACAAAGAGGAGCCTCCGAGGATTCTGCATTTCAATCCGAGGTTAAGAGGGGATTGGAGTGGGAAGCCCGTGATTGAGCAGAACACTTGCTATAGGATGCAGTGGGGTTCTGCCCTCAGGTGTGAGGGGTGGAAGTCTCGTGCGGATGAAGAAACTAGTGAGTGGTTGTTCAATTGGTTTTAAAATGTGTTATTAATTTGTTATCATTGTGTGTTTGTTAATTCAATTTAGGATAGGACAAAAGTTAGGTGTAGTGTTGTTGTTCGTGTTTTGGGTGTTAAACTCTGATCAGAATTGGATTTTCACCTTGATAACGAGTGTTGAGGTTTAATGCCAAATCTTTTAGATAAGGGGTTTGTTAAATATGTATGAAGATTTGGTTACTTTGGGGTTAGGAAGTTGATTTTGGAGTTTTTGTTGTAAATGACAATGGGGACACTCTTTAGTTCATTGGAGTTGATTTTGAAGTGGGGACTGGGGACAGTCTGTGCTGTGAGTTGGAAAAAAGAAAAAGGCTTTACTAATTAGTTTTGGTCCTATCTTTTTACATTATTGAACCATCACGTTTTGCCAAATTATTAATGTTTGAGTACTTGGCTTGATCTTTAACCAAGCTAAATGACAAAGTGTGATCCTTGTAACCGACTTCACCTAGTGTGATTAGACGTTTGTTGTTGTTGACTATCATGACTGCTACATGGAAAGCCGGAGTTGATGAATTTGATTGGGGATCAAATTTAAATTCAAAGGAAAAAACAGAAGATTTTCATTCTGTAATCATTATCTTTTGTAAATCATTTTGCATGCTTGCTTCTTTTTTCTTTTGCATGTGTTGTTTCAAGGGACATTGCTTGCTTTTGCTGAATTCCTTATTTTTGTGAAGTTGATGGACAAGTGAAATGTGAAAAGTGGATTCGTGATGACAATAATCGTTCTGAAGAATGGAAGGCAACGTGGTGGTTAAACAGATTGATAGGGCGAAAAAAGAAGGTGACAGTAGACTGGCCATATCCTTTTGCAGAGGGTAAGTTATTTGTTCTCACCATAAGTGCTGGCTTGGAAGGTTACCATGTTAGTGTGGACGGGAGGCATGTGACATCCTTTCCCTATCGCACGGTGGGTACGCGAATATTATCTCCTTCTGTATGAATGCAGGACTATCTTATATGTTTGTGTTATATTTATGTTTTGCAGGGATTTGCTCTTGAGGATGCTACTGGCCTATCCATAAATGGGGATGTTGATGTTCACTCTATATTTGCTGCTTCCTTACCTACATCACATCCTAGCTTTGCTCCACAGATGCATCTTGAATTGCTTCCTCAGTGGAAAGCTCCTCCTATTCACAGTGTGAATGTGGAGCTTTTCATTGGTATCCTTTCTGCTGGAAACCATTTTGCTGAACGGATGGCAGTGAGGAAGTCCTGGATGCAGCATAAGCTAATCAAATCTTCACATGTTGTGGCTCGTTTTTTTGTTGCCTTGGTAAGGGTTATTGCATTATCCAGTCCCAAATAATGATAAAAAAATCTGCAATTACTTAATGTTTTTCATCTTACTATTTTTCCATTTCTTATATGATAGCATGCAAGGAAGGATACAAACGTGGACATAAAGAAAGAAGCAGAGTATTTTGGTGATATTATTATAGTCCCATTCATGGATCATTATGACCTTGTTGTGTTGAAGACCATAGCTATATGTGAATATGGGGTGAGTGATGGGAAGGGAGTTAAATGTCACTTATTTATGCACACATTTTAATATTTTACCCTTTCTTTTAGTTTGCATTATCATTGACTGTTAGTAATTGAATATGCATCTTGCAGATTCATACTGTGGTTGCTAAGCATATCATGAAATGTGATGATGACACATTTGTCAGAGTGGATTCTATCATAAACGAAGCAAGACAAGTTCAAAGTAGAAGTCTCTATATGGGAAATATGAATTATCACCATAGGCCTTTTCGCCATGGGAAATGGGCTGTAACTTATGAGGTATAATTTTCATATTGATTTCTCTGCTTTTTGAAGTGCTTATCTGTATTTTCAATTCTGTTTATACACTAGTTTATCATATGCAGTTAGCTTTTGATACCCCGTGTGTAATTATGATGAAATGTTGTATCGGTGGTCCAATTAATTTTGTTGATTAGTCTTTTTTTCAACAGTGTAGCAGAATTTGAACTTACCATTACTTGTTTTAGGTTTACTACTTGCATTTGAGAATTTTTAAAAAAAAAAAGTACCACTAGTGCCATAGTTATCAATAGGGTGCATAGCAGTGTGGAGTGGCCATGTGCTGCTACAAAGTTTATATAATGCTCCATTTTTTAATAGCAGCACTAGAGTGAGACTTTTCAAAAATCAATTTTTGTCCTCAAAACAGCATCATTTTGGTGAATTTTTTATGGGCAAAGTTGAGATTTTTTTTCCTCTTTAGAATCTAAAATATCTCTAATTGGATGTAATTCCCCATGCTTCTATCTATTGTAGAATACCTACACTGTACAACCATCACCAACCCATCTCCAGTCTCCAGTAGTATTTCTGGCAACACCCACCCTCAATTCATTTCTCCACTCTAAACTCCGAATCACCCCTTTCTGAACCCTCAACCTTCTCTGTTTTCTCTGTGCAACACCCGCTCACTTTTTATTGAATGTTACAGATGTCTTGTATTTGGAATATGAATGTCTTTTTGAATTTTCTTTGTTTCTTTGACTTTTATTTTATTGCTATTTACTTGTGTTTTGCTTAAAACCCATGACCTTTTATTGTTAATTGTGAGCATGTCATGAATTTTGAGTTTGTTTTTTTTTTAAAAGTCTTGAGCATTTATATGTAAATAGTATAAATTATTCAATCTGTATATAAAAATTCAGAATAGTGGTCATTTTACTAAGTGTTATACAACTAAAAGCCTACAACTATAGTGTTTTTAGAGTCAGTCGTTATGTGTCATTATATCATATATCATGAGATTAATAACTATGATTAGTGGTCAGTCTGCTTTATTTAGAAGTTTAAGTCATTTGACATTGTTGTGTGACAAATTCTCTGATAGTTGAAACATTCAAGTTTGTAGGTTATCAACTAAAATGCTTTAACTTATTTTTTGAGCTTGGAGTGATATTCTGATTTGATCATTTTACCAAATGTTTACTTAACAGATTAACCTTTCATTTACGTGTATGAATGGCAAAGTTTCAACTTTCCACGATATGATTTCAATTACAATGACTTCAACTTTCACACATCGAAATTTACGACATTCAATGACTTCAACTTTCACACATCGAAATTTACGACATTCAATGACTTCGACTTAACAGATTTCAATTACAATGACTTAACAGATTTCATTTACGACATCCAAAGTTTCAATTACTTAACAGATTTCAATTACAATGACTTCAACTTTCACATATGAAATTTACGACATTCAATGTTATGGACTTTCTATTTCTTTTATGACTTTGGATTGTCATCTCATGTTCACTGTGTGGAGGCAGCACATCTGACTATTTTTTCTTTGCCCTTAACTTTCAGGAATGGGTAGAGGAAGAGTATCCTATCTATGCTAATGGTCCAGGTTACATAGTCTCCGCTGACATTGCTCAGTTCATTGTATCTGAATTTGAGAATCGCAAATTAAAAGTATGTTTGCAAACCATTTTTCTCTATTCATCTAATCTTGACACGGTTGGCTCAACCGTAAATGAAGACAAAGCAAATTTTAAGAAAAAAATTATTTCTTTAAAAGAAAGCTATATGTTAGATTTTTTTGTCATCATATGAGGTCTTTTTTGTTTTATAACAAATAAAAATATTTTTTTTGTTAGTGGGCCTAAAGTTGAAGTATTAGTTGCTTTATCCTTGGACCAGCTCTAATTCCTTATTCTGTCTGTCAATCTCTCTTCCTCTCTGCCTTGCTGTATCTGCACATGCATGCATTCATGCATATGGATTTGTTAATATTTCAGTTTGTATTCTGCCATACACTGAAGGAAGTTGTTGGCTGTTGATGACATAGTAACCAATTTCAACATGGTGCAGTTATTCAAAATGGAGGACGTGAGCATGGGAATGTGGGTGGAGCAGTTCAACAGCACAAGACCAGTAGAGTATGTGCACAACTTGAAGTTCTGCCAATTTGGGTGCATTGAAGAGTACTACACTGCACATTACCAATCACCAAGACAAATGACATGCATGTGGGAAAAATTGCAACATCAAGGAAAACCACTCTGTTGCAACATGAGATGACAAATGAGGTAGGTATAGGTGATGGGTACAGCAAGGGAAAAATAAAGATGCACAAAGTTCTATGATCATAATATACCTCTGTATATACGCACTTTTTCTCTCTCTTTTAAGGGGTTTTTTTTTTTGGGGGGGGGGGGGTTACTTTGAAATGGTAAGGTTACTTGTGCCAAGTTTCTATGCTTATGGTTTTCCCCTATTATTTTGATCCATACCCCGCCACCTAAAAGAATAGATGGTGTAGGTATATATCATCTTATATAGAGCTAAAGTAGGATGCTACAGGAACCGGTAAAGGAACAAACCGATGGTTTGTAACGTAGAGCAAAATGATGCAGAAGCAGAATAAAATTACTTTTCTGCTTTGACTTCATTTTCCTATGTTCTTTCATGAATTAAAGTTGTTATCTTAACCGTTAAGAGGTATTTAGTGTCTTGTCTCGAATTACTTGATTTTCTTAATTCTTATATATTTGTATTTAGTTTCTTAATATCAATAAGCCTATGACAATATACCAAATTAAAATTATCACGTATCAGAGAAGAACCAACGTATAGAAGTAAAATATCAAATCATAAAATATGTAATGTATTATTGCTTTGTGGCAAACAGTATCATTTATTATCTCCAAACAATCACAAAAATCTGTGTTACGGAAGATGGAAGGAGGACTAAATGGTGCGAGAAAATATTTAAGTATAAACTCTCTGCCAAATGCCAACGAGAAAATATTAACAAGTCAACGGAAAAATGGTTTCATAATGACCCAAAAGCTCCATTAACTCAAGTAAACAATCTTGGAGCACCATTGTAAAAAGAGTAAAATATATCTAATATTGATTTTATTCATAAAATTATATATAACTTAATAATTAAGGTAGTTAAAAAAATTATTTATTAATTTATAAGATTATATAAATATAATAATTA
>JAMLFT010008986.1:0-13142 GCA_026544285.1 Pachyrhizus erosus | reverse complement strand
CTTCCGATCTTATCTAAAACTATTTTACTAAAAGTAATTTATCTTAACTAATTGTAACCTCTTTTCTCTTCAAATTATATTACTTCCTAAATTTAAATAACACTTCTTCTAAATTTCAAATAAATTAAAATATTTTCAAAGTAAATTATAAATTTCTAATTTAAGGTTATTTTCTGAATATAATTTATTTATTTTAAATAGGATGTTATAATTAGTGAAAGTATCCATTGTATCAAAATTTTCACAAACCTTCAATATAACCCTTAGAAGATTTTAAGCATCTATGTTATTCTTCAAAGCCAAAACTTCTCCTTCTAACTTTTGATCCTAAGGTGAAATATTTTTTGTCACACTAGGACTTCCTTCATAATTTATGCAAACCAAGGTATCACTAGATTTCTTATCATTATCATAGAATTCAGTTACAACAATCCTTGTGGCCAACAAGTTCTTGCCCTTTCCCATATAATCAATGGCACTTGTAAATTGTCAATGGAGGGCAATAATATTGAGTTCAACGTTAGATTGAAACTGGTCACCAACTTCAATTCCTAATACATGTCCCACATGCTTTTGAGTATTTTCCCATTTATGCTTTTTATTCATCATCATTGTTTCTTATGTTACAACTCTTGTTTATGATATCAACTTCTTAGGTTCCTTCTCTATATTGATGCATTAGTTTGCAAAAAAAAAAAAATCTTATATGTCACCAATGCTTTTTGTACCTTCTTGTGTTTCAAGGAAACTTCCTTTCATTTCGTGCTAGATGAAGTGGACAAACTAGCATGCTCATCATGATGACAAGTAATGGATGATAGGGTAAGAGACCTTTCTTCATGCTTCCTCCCAAAGAATTTTGAAGCATCCATTTCTAAACACCCAAACTAAAATTGAGAGTATGTATCAACAATATCCATCAATGGCACCATAACCAGTTAAAATCACATTTTAGAATGTAGTGCATATAAAAATTACGTTCACACCATCAACATTAACATGATGTAAGCATTAAAATGATGAAAATTGGAAGTGATATAATTCAAAAGGGTTAAATACGTTCCTTGATCCCTTAAAAATAGAATATTTTTTTTTATTTTAGTCTTTTGATTTTGTTTTATTTTAATACTTTAAAAATATATATTTTTGTTTTAATCTTTGTTTTCAAGTAATAGAGTAAAATAATGATATAGTAATAATGTTAATAGTTCATTAACTTATTATATTGTTACAGTTTGACAAAACAGTTACGTGTATTTTTTTAATAAGTTGTATTTTTAAATTCTCATATAATTAAAATAGTTAATAATATTAGACTATTTAAGAGGAGATTTAAAAACATAAGTTAAAAAAAGAAATTATATAACTTTTCTATTAATTTTCTTAATAATGTGATATATTATTGAACTGTTTATTATGTCATCATTTAATACAATTATTTGATAATATATACTAAAACAACAAAAAAATCTTGTTTAGAGGACCAAAATCAAAGAAATTTTTTTCAAAAGATTAAAATTAAGAATATCTTGTTTTTAAGGAACCAAAAATATATTTAATTATATTAAAAAAAAGGATTCAAATTATAGAAATTAAAGTATAAATGATAAAAAGTGAAAAGGAGAGAGACTAAAACAGACTACAAACTAAGAAGAAAAAAGAAAACTAAATTATTGAGTAGCAAAGTGCAGTTTGCCATGGTAAGGATTTTCAGTCTTCAAATTCTTTACACTATAAATTCTTCGGTATGTCTTAAAGTAAAGCCCAACTCCCATGAATGAATACACACAACATCATCACATTGATGAGTTCTTCTGTTTTGATAACTTTTCCACTACATTAAATAGACATTCATGTTTGGTTATTATTGCCAACTAGCTTTAAATAATTTTTAATTGAGTACAAAAAACAAACAGAAACACCGATGACAAATATGAAAGACTTCTAATACTCATTTTGGTAATTTCAGACCCACCTGGTAAATTAAACTTGACTTTTACATTGAGCAATGAACCAACCATAGGTCATATATATATATAACTGGACTTTGAACAAGATCACAGATTCGCAGCATAGCTATCACCTTTTCAAGCAAGCAACTTAAGGATTATTAGTTTATAATTTACGTAAGGGCTCTACCAAATGTAAGCTATGTTCAAGTTATTTACTTTATAAACACGTTCAGTTTGTTTTCACCCTCAGAAATTAGAATTGAGAAGAAAAATTAAGGGGCTAATTTATTTTGTTAATATCAAGCAACATGATGAAACAGAACAAAAACAACAAGAACAAAATGAAAAGGGCGTGAAAATGAAAATTTCATACTTGGACCTGCAGGTATAAGCAACCTTCAAGTGATGGAAACTGGAATGAATGTTATTCAGAGAGTGAGATGCAGCTCAAAATTTTCACAGAAACAGATACTTTAAGAGAGAGAAGGATTAAAATAAGAGATATTTGAGAAATATAATGACAACGCTTTACATAAACAGAAAATGTTCATACATATTTATAGTAAGCACTGAGCACTTTTAAAAGGACCACCCCAAAGAATAACAAGATAACAAGTAAAAGAAACATTAATATATAGTCTAGTGTAATTAGTGTGAAGCTAAAAATTAATATACAAAGGGATTTGTTGTTTTGTTTAGCCTAGAAACAAATTAACTGGAGAAAGAAAATAATGAAAAAAAAATATAAACAATAATGTACTTTTTATTTGATTTAAGAAAAGATAAATAATTTTGTCTTTTTATAGTTTTTAATTTAAATATCGAATACTTTTGTCCTTTTGTTGTTCTTTTGGATGTTTTCTTCCAACTAATCAAAGTAAAAGCCTTGTGCAGAAATATTATACAAATAGGCACACTGTTGACTTGTGGGGCCACCGGCCATTGTAACTGTATATATTTAGGGCAAGGGATTCTTGGTTTTTCTGCACTACAATTTAAGCTTTTGAGGAACTATATTTAACTATAGTATTAGCTCATTTATTTACCCAGCTTAAAGCCATTTTGAGGAACTTAAGTATTTCTTATCATTGTGACTACAAAAATAGGTTCTACTTTTCATAAAATTTATATAAAATAGTTACAATTTTTTTTATATATTTTAAAAATCTCTTTTTAAAAAATTATGGAAATGAAGTTTTCAATTAAAATTAAGCTCTTCTTAAAATAACTCCAATTAAACTCATTCACTTCATAAATTATAGATATGTTTGAATAAAATTTTTCATAATTAAAGAATAAAATAAGAAAAAAATAAACTTAATTTTTCATAATAAAAATTAACTAATATATAAGTTAATTTATAAAAATTCTCTCACATTAAATTCTCTAATGATAAAAAATTATTAATTCTCCAAAAAATTCATTTTTAACTTGTATATAATTTAATCTTAATCTATAAAAATTATTTTTATTTTTTCTTCAAAAAATAATTATAAAAATTAATGTTTATCGAAACGAGCTTTAAATGCCCTTTGATTCCTTTTTTGTACTCTTTCTTTCGCACATACAGTCAAAGTCTTTTATTTCTTTTCCTTACTAGTCAACATAACGTAGCTTAACACTGTCAAAATTCTTTTTTTCTTTTCCCTGAATTATAACATGCTTTGCACGATACTACACCAAAATGACTAGATTTTTCACGCGGTTATTATTTCTAGACAATTATTATTATTACTAGGAGGAAAAGAAAATTTCGTGATATAAAAGAGAAAAAATTCAGGAAGTTAAATAAAAAATAAGATTAACAGAAAAGAAAAAAAAAAAGAAACTCATAGAATAATGAAATAATTATTGGTGGAAGTTAAAAAATAATGCAAAGACAAAATTATCCAATAAAATGTGTACACTAAAAGTAAAAATTTTCATTATTATTATTAAAGGAAATGTGCAATGATCCTGACCCCATGTCATGCACCGGTATGTTTTGATATGAATTATAATTATTGGTTGAGAGCTAAATATTTAGTTGTGGAAATGCAGTAATGTGATTGTGAGAAATTATTATATATTCCTAGATTGTCATGCACACATAGGCTCACTCTGGATTAGCTCTTAGTTTATAGGAACTTTTGATTGGCACAAGAATTTAGTTATGAACATACAAAATGGCTTTTAGGTATATGAAGAAATTAGATGATAAGTTTTTGTAAAAGTTGAAGTACACGAGTTTATGTTAATTAAAGTGAAATATTACCCTTTTAGTTTATTTTATTTCCTTTTTTCTACACATACGTGTTGAAAAGGTTGTTCAAACTCTTTTTTATGAGTTGATAATTGTTAATATGTAAGAATTTACGTTTTAGCGCAGACCTAACTTCTAAAATAGAAATTTTATAAATTTTAGTTCAGTCGAATTATTTTTTATCTATTTTACATCTATAGTTTTTTTTTTCCTTGGTGTATCTCTTTTACATTTTAGAAAAATTCTTGAATCTTGATTTATTAATTGGTGAAAAAATAGCCAGTCTGAAATTTTCTTAAATGATATTAAAGAAAAGAGTATTAAAAAAAATTCATAAAATTTGAAGAACTATTTTCTTAGATATGTTAAAGGAATGTCCAGAAACACATCTCTAAAACCTTCCTACTAGAATCTATAAAGAAACAATGTAATTAATCAAAATACATAACGAAAATTGTTTTATTTTGAAGAGATATTTTTTTTCACTAATTATCATAATGGACAAATTTTGAAATTTTACCTAAAATAAGATACCTTATGGATGAGAAACACATCATAAAAACAGAAATCATAACTATTTTGATGATTTTTTTTTATTAAATTACATGTTTCTTTTATTAAAGACGAATATTTAAGACAACCGAATATTAAATACTTGAGAAATATATTTAAGATTTAAATTTAAAATTATTAATTAAATTGAAACAATTTCATTTACGTTGATTCATATATTTGATAATCACTTTTTTAACTTTAGAAATTATATATATTTTTTATTATTTACAAAATTTATAAGTGTAATCAAAACTTGTATTTTTTTATATACTTGTAAATTTTTTTTACAAAAGTCATAAAATAGCACATAATTTTTTTTTTCCATTGAACTCATAAAATTTAACACATTTTTTTCTCCCATTAATATTCATAATTTATAATGAGTCCATTAGGCATCATGCATAAAATTTTATTTCCATGAAATGTACATCCACACACCCACCTTAAACCTTTTTATATCATCGATCAAAGATAAAAACTATATAATAAACACACTAATACGAGCCTTTGAATTAGTTGGGTCTTATATTAAACAAGTCAAGAGCATATATAGTTTTTACATACACATTTTAGGAAGTAAATATTAAGATGCAACAATTTTTAGCCTACAAAAACACAACAAAGATAACACTTAAATATAGGTATAACACCATTATTTCATATACCAAGTCATATATTCAGTGGATTCACATCAAAATCAAGACTTACCACAATAACATTATCACCAATATAATGTCAAAAGTTAAATAACAAAAGTCAAAAGACATTTAATTAAGTCAAATATGAAAAACAAAGTGAAACCAAAGGCATTTGAAAAGAACTTTATGCTATAAAGATAGTCAAACTCATTATATCTCAATGCAAATGTCCCATGAGAGATAAAGTTATCCCATACAATTTTATCAATCACCAGAAAGATTGACATTTGTCATATTAGATTGTAAATGGATGGAGGCCTCTTGAGGCACCACCCCTATCCAAACTTTCTCACCACAATCAAAAACCACTATGGCTAAACATTGTGTCACTTTATTGGCTGAGAGACGCACTAATGCTAGAAATGATCTTGCTCCCTGAATCATGATTATGCACCCTTCTAGAAGTGAATGAAGGTAGGAAGTATAACTAGTTTTTCCTTGTGAGAGGTTCTTCCATTAAGTGTATAAATTTTTGCTATTAATTCAAAAATAAATATATGAAAAACCTAGATCCCCTGATTGCTCTAAATCCCACCTATAGCATAGTGTCTGAACAATTTCAAGGTCAGAACATTCTTCTTCTAGAATATTTGTACTTGTAGTATTTAATGCAAAAATGTTAAATATAAGAAATCCTAATAATACATTGGTTGTGGATAAAAGGGAGAAGATTTCTAAGTTGTACTAAATTAAAACTTTAGTTGCTAAAGATAGTGTGAATGCTATAGATATGGAGGCATCTTTGTGGTACCAAAAGCTTAGTTATATTAGTGAAAAAGGATTGACTTCTTTAGCAAAAAAAGATATGCTTCCAAGATTGAAGAATGTAGAGTTGGAGAGCTAATCTCATTGCATGGTTGGTCAACAAACTAGAGTATCCTTCAAGAAGTATAATTTCTTTAGGAAATTTGAGTTGCTTGAATTAGTGCATTCAAATGTTTGTGACCCTTTGAAGGTAAAATCTTTTAGTGGTGCACTTTATTTTGTTACTATTATTAATTATTGTTCCAAGAAACTTTGGGTCTATGCTTTAAAGACAAAGGACCAAGTGCTAGAGAAGTTTATGGAGTTTCATGCTTTGGTTGAGAGATAATCAAGCAAGAAATTGAAATACATTTGTACTAACAACGATAGTGAGTATTGATGACCCTTCAAAAACTCCTCAACTAAGTATTGTTGACCCTTCAATGAAGCTAGCAACTCAAAAAGGAAAAAAGAGACTTCCGAGGAAGATAACCCCTTTGAGTATTCGGATTAGATGTGATTTAGGGGATTACAAATTAAATAGTGTCTGGTTGATAAATTAACCACATGTTTTGGATAAATGTAGTAATTATAAATATAGTTTATATTTTGAAATGTATGATTGTTTGTATACTCAATAATATATATATATATATATCACATTGAGTTTTCTCTATCAATTATATAATGTATGGTTGATATTGTGATGAATAGATGATATTAAATTGTAACTCCCTTACGATTTGTTAATTTAAAAATTTATTCTACCAAGTTAATTCAATTAAACCCTTTTCAAAATTATAAAAAAATTCAATAGATCAAATAAGAAAAAAAAGACATTATAATTAGTTGGTATCAAAATAGTTCGTCCTATCAAGCCTGTAGTAGAAACCTAACCATAAGAGATAAGTGAAGATAACTAAACCTACACTACTTGGGTAGTAGTGTAAATTGTGTGGTGGCATGCTGATTAATGTAATCCTTCAAAAATTTCATCCATCTCCTTTGCCTCATGCTTAGCTCCTTTTGGTCAAAGAGGTATTGTTGGCTCTTGTGGTAGATGAAAACTTAAAATCGTGATCCATACAAGTAATGTCTCCAGATTTTTAGGACAAAAAATACAACAGCTAATTCTAAATCGTGAGTTGGATAGTTTCCTTCTTGTGGCCTTAGTTTCCTTTAAGCATAGGTGACTACTTTTGCTTCTTGTATTAGCACACATCCTAATCCTTGATGTGATGCATCACAATATATGCCAAATTTCTTTTCAGGATTAGGCAACACAAATATAGGCATAGTAGTTAATATCTTTTTCATCTCCTAGAAACTACTTTTACATACTTCATCCCAGATGAAAGCTTCACCCTTTCGAGTCAATTTGGTTAAAGGTAAGGCTAGCTTAGAAAATTCTTCAATGAATTTTTTATAGTAGCTTGCTAAACCAAGAAAACTTCTTATTTTAGTAATGGTTGTTGGGTGACTTCATTGTATTACTACTTCCACTTTGGCGGGGTCGACTACAATCTCTTCTTTTGTCACTACATGTCCTAGAAATCTCACCTCTTCTAACCAAATGTCACACTTTGAAAGCTTTGCATATAACTGACGTTCCTTCAATATCTATAGCACGATCCTTAGATGCTCTGCATGC
The DNA here is from genome assembly GCA_026544285.1 of Pachyrhizus erosus. Taxonomy (NCBI): domain Eukaryota; kingdom Viridiplantae; phylum Streptophyta; class Magnoliopsida; order Fabales; family Fabaceae; genus Pachyrhizus; species Pachyrhizus erosus. Next base: position 5,300 of record JAMLFT010008986.1, on the reverse strand, counting down.
TCCTCGTGACTTTTTGAATAATTTAAGATATCATCAATGAATACCACCACAAATTGATCTAAGTATTCATGAAAGATCTTATTCATATAGTCCATGAATATTGCAAGGGCATTGGTCAATCCAAAGGGCATGACTAAATATTCATAATGTTTATAACGTGTACAGAAAGTCGTCTTAGGAATGTCTTCCTTCTTTACTTGAATTTGATGATATTCTAATCGTAGATCAATTTTGGAGAACACTCTTGCTCCTTTTAATTGATCCATCAAATCGTCAATTCTAGGAAGTGAATACTTGTTCTTAATGGTTACCTTGTTTAGCTGACAATAATCGACGTATAGTCGCATGTTTCTATCTTCTTCTTCACCAACAACATAAGTGCTTCCCACGACGACACACTTGGTCTGATGAATTTCTTATCCAATAATTCTTCTAGTTGACTCTTCACCTCTGCCAATTCTTTTTGGGAACATTCTATATGGGGCTATCGAAATTGGACTAGATCCTGGTATGAGATTTATGGCAAATTCTACTTCTCATTCAGATGGCAGTTCCATTACATCTTTAGGGAAAACTTCTCAAAATTCTCTTACAATTAGGAGATTACTAGCATCCATGTCAACTCCTGCTTTTGTTGAGAATAGTGCTACAAAGATTTGGAAGTTTCCTCTCTTCTTGTCCTCGGATTTAGTAGGGTCCCAACTTGAAAGCCCATTGGTATTTTGGTTTGAGGTGCTAAAATTTAAGGTTTTGTGGTGACAATCTAAGATAACATGATTACAGGATAACTAATCCATTCTTTACACTATATCTAAATTGGATAAAGGAAGACAAATTAGGTTAAGTAAAAAGCTTTGGCTTTCTAATGATACAGGACAATTTATACAAGCTAAGTTGGTAATTACAAGCATATTAGTGGGGGTATTTACAGTTGAGTCATATGATAGTTACAAACAATGACAAATACTTGGTTCATTCATGTGATATAAAAGAGTGAGTTGCACCAAAATCATACAATACGTATAAGAGTTACCACGAATGAGCTCGTTAGATAAAGCAGCTTCCGATCCACTCATTGCAAAGACATGTCTAGTCACTTTAGGTCTTCTTGAGGCCTAACTTTGTGTAGGTTTTCTAGCACTAGATGTTTCCTTCTTTTGTGTCTAGCAATCTTTAGTTATATGTCCTATCTTGCCGTAATTGTTCTAGGTGATGTTCTTTTGTGGGCAATCTCTTAAGAAGTGGAGCCCACCGCACCTGAAGCATCTTATTAGCGTACCAGCCTCAAAATGTGGAGTTGCTAACATCGAGCTTCCAATTAATTGGCTTCTCTGAGTTGGCCCAACCCTATACTGAGGTGGTCTCTAATAAGGATTCTTCTGTTGATTACTGAAGGTTTTTCTAAAGTGCCTTTGTTGGCTTCTTGCTCTTCACTAGGCTTGTCTTGCTTGAGTATCCCCTTCATAAATTCTACATTTGTTGACCAGAGTGGGGAAGTCAGTTATTTGTAGATACCCCATTTCCTGTTTAATGTTAGCTCGCAAGCCATTTTGAATTGTCAGCAAATTGCTTGACCAGTTTTCTACTTCGCCTATAAACATAAAGTTGGAAAAGTTTAGTTTATGTTCTTCTAAACACGACATGGAAACGAAAATCTTTTCAATTTTAGTGACCCAGTTTTGGGCTCCTTTATGATCGAAAGAACCATTGAACCTTGGCGGGTCATTTCTTCTAAATGTTGCCAATCCTCAGTATTTAGTAGGTTCATCATTTTGGTCTTGAGTCATGTGCTCTAAGACTTGATTCATACGTTCCAATAATAGGTGAGTGTTGTTGCTTGGTGGTCGTCCTGCCATTGATCCCTAGTAACACAATAGACAACCCATATTCACTATTTATCTTTTTTACTTGCATTTATCAGATATTCCTAACAAACAAGTTTTATCCAACAATGTCGTCTAATATGTATAAAGTTAGGTTCAATCAAATTGTTCACGTGATTATATCAATCAGTGTGCCATCACACAATTTTTACTACTATCCAAGTAGTGTAGGTTCAGTTATCTTCACTTATCTCTTATGGTTAGGTTTCCACCACAAACTTGATAGGATGAATTGTTTTGATACTAACTAATTATAATGTCTTTTTTTCTTATTTGATTTATTGAATTTTTTTTATAATTTCAAAAAGAGTTTAATTGAATTAACTTGATAGAATAGATTTTTAAATAAACTAATTGTAAGGGAGTTCCAATTTAATATAATATTTTCTTCACAATATCAACTATACATTATATAATTGACAGAGAAAACTCAGTGTGATATATATATATATATATATACACACACACACACACACATACATATATATATATTCTTGAGTATACAAACATTAATACATTCCAAAATATAAACTGTATTTATAAATACTACATTTATCCAAAACATGTGATTAATTGATCGACCAGATACTATTTAATTTGTAATCCCGTACATCACATTTAATTTGAATACTCAAAGGAGTCCACTTCTTTGGAAGTCTCATTTTCCCTTTTTGAGTTGCTAGTTTCATTGGCAACGAAGTCAGTTAGTGAGTTTGGATTTACTAGAGATTGGGAGCGTCGAGGATCAAATCGAACGTCTGGTGGGATACCCACAAATTGAGGTGGTAGGGTCTGAGTCATTATGATGGGTAGATCGATATGGGAGACTTGTCCATGCTGTATAATCTCAAGAGATAGAAAAAAAAAAACTCACATGACCCGTGAAAGTGTCATCTTCAAAAAAAGGGTCATGAGTCCAACTCCCTTCTAAGGATATGATCGTTAGGTGGAAGAGGAGATGAAACTCGTTTGTCATCTGAAAAGAAGGGGGGTATAGGAGTGAGTCATCTATCCTTTGCATACACATACAATTTACTAACTAATGTGTACTCTCATCTCACCACCTTGTGCCTATATAAGATTTCTAATCGTTTAGGATCCTTCGTTGCCTCCAATTCTTCTAACTTTAGTAGGACTTACACAAGCGTATGAATAATATCCAAGTCTGCATTTTGGACCGACGATCGAGAGTATATATCCTATCTGATACTCAGTCCAAGATACTCTCAACTGAATCTTGGTAATGCTTCGCTTTGTCGGGAACACCAAGGCAGTTCTATGACACCTTCTATCTTTAGAGTCGCTCACAACTAGGCACCTTATCTACCCCCAAGGACTCAATCGAGTCTGCGTACATTCCTTAGGTACCTTCTGTAGTCAACTCATACAATTCTCCATTTTTAAATATCGCTCGTATATTTTAAATCATTCACTTCTTCCCACATCAAATTATTGACTTCCTTGGTACTTGCTTCAATTTCAGAGGTAATATTTCTTTGATGACTCCATTTCACATCAATTGACTAGCTATCATTGTGTAGAATCAAGTTTCCTTCTCCCTTTGTTCAAATTATTTATTGCAATCGTTCAGGCTTTTCAATAATTACATCTCATCTTCTACCCTAGGGTTCTGTGTCCAAACATTGTCTACTCAAGACTATCAATCAGACTATCCTCTATAATCCCTCTATTGTCAGTAGAGACAATCATCACATACAAACTTTATCATAAATAGTTCAAGATTAACAATGGCACAAATAAGACTAATTTTTCATATGTTACCAAACCTTTTATAAGACATTATAGATTGATGTAGTAAGAAAAAGAAAAAAAAAACAATAATTAACATAAAGATACAATGATAAATAGAATTTTGTTTATCAGATTTTATTTGTGATATTTCTTTATTATTCATTTTCTTTCTCCACTTTCTCCTTCTACATTCTCTCCTCTCTCTATACTTTCCTTTGTTACTTCCTTTTTATACTTTCTCTCTCCTTTGTCTATTCTCCTTCTTCCTCTCTCTCTCTCCCCCCCCTCTCTTTCTTCTTTTTCTCTTTCTCTTTTGTTGTTTCTCTTCTTCTCCATCCTCTAGACTATCTTCTTCCCTCTCCTCTATTTTAACAATGCCTTCGTTCGTAGAATAATAATAATTTGCACAAAGACAACGCTTATTCCATTTTTGAATTTGTACTCATCCCCTATTTCAAATTTTCACCAACCCTTATTGGTTTTGTGTTGTTATTGATTTGTTACATTACTTACAACATTCTAATCTTAAATGAAGCTTAATTTCAACCCAAATTGAGGTATAATAGGTTTATACAAAGAAAAACGACAACGGCGACAAAGAAGATTTTTAATTTCAAATTCAACAATTTAATTGTTGTTTTAACTAAGTTAAGGGATTATTATGAAATTTTCATCTTTAGAAATGGTTTAGCATAAATAAATTTGAAGAATAAAGGCTCCTCCTACCTCAATTTTACAACTCTGACGAGTTTTTTAAGTTTTTTGGTAGAGCTCCAACGTTCTTGCTATCTTCTTATTCCTTCCATCTTTTGCAAAATTAATTGAACCGAAATGTTGCTAAGATCAAGATGAAACTATTTGTGATTAAACAGAGCTCGAGTGGTGGGTGAATTGCGAGTTCATCTTCTTCGTTTTTGTTCTTCTTGCATCCATGGTTGTTTGTTATTTATAGGATATCTGAGCTTGAATTTGGGTTTATAATATTCGTGAAGGGTGGGCTATGGTGTTTGGCAGTTATAAGGGTGCAGAGCTATGGCAGGCAAAAGAAGCTCAAGGAGAATGGCGGTTTTCAGACAGAGGAACTCGAGGAAGAAGATGAGTAAGGAATGGGTGAGGGTGACATGTCGCTTCTTGATTCCTTGACATGGTTGCTTATGGGTTATATATAAATAAAGGTGCATTTTTAGCACTAGAAGTATCACGGTCTAATGATTAAGACACTAGACCCTTGTGCTAGGTCTTGGCCTCGAGCCCCTACTCTAACTTTTTTTGTTTTTGCGTTTTAATTTTCCCAATTTCACTAATATTAACTTATATATCTTGAATACCTTTCCTAATCACCTCGAGCTTCCCAACTCAATTGGCAGTGCGAATTTTTTCTTATTTTCTTTTTATATTTAAAAATTAATTTTTCTGGTTTTTAATTTTTCTAAAAAATCATATAAATCAATTTATATTTTTCTTTTCCTATTCCTATATGTTTTTTCTCACCAGAATATTTACATTTTCATAAATCTACTTATTTTAATTTTAATCTATTTTAATATATTCATATATATTTATTTATAAAATCTTATTTTATAATTCCAAAATTTAGAATTTTTCCCTTCTTACTTCTATTTATTTTCAACTTCAATTTATATTTTTATAAATCTTGTATTTATT
>JAMLFT010008985.1:0-13142 GCA_026544285.1 Pachyrhizus erosus | reverse complement strand
ATTTCTTCTCTCACCGTTTTTTTAATATTATCAAGCAAAAAGGTATAAGCATAATTATTATTAAAATTAACAAATTTAACACACAATATAATAATATTTAATTAGATATCATTACAAAAATAAAAATTCTTCAAGCTGCAAATCCATATTTTATTCCGCCTTATAATTTCAAAATTAAAAACACAAAAAGAAAAGTTGGTGCAACCATGCCTTTAAAACAGAAGAATTCGAAGGATCCAAGTTTGGAGAAAACTCCTTTGGTCCTCGTCTTCCTCCATAGCGTTAGGGTTTTCCCTTTTATGAGTTTCATTTTTTTTTTTCTCAGCACTCACTCGCCATTGGCCACGTGTCGCACCTCCAAGACCAAAACGACGCGTTTTTGAAACCGCTGTTTGACTCTCTCCAACGATTCCACAGAACATCGCAATTCCTTCGCAGTTCAGTTTCGTCGAATCGCGAATTCGAAGGATATCGACATTATCGTCCGACACGGTACGGTGTTTCGTTCCTCTGTCTATGGATTTTGACTCTAGGGTTTTGTTGACAATTTTTGACTTGCCATTTTCACTGCATTTTTGTTTTTTTTTTTAATTTCGAGAAAATGTTGAAGTATTTTGGACAAGGTGTGATACAAAATTAAAAAAGAAGAAAAAACCCTCTGAACTGAGAGTAATGTGGTTTTATTTTTGAAGTTAATTAATTTCATACTAATTAGTTTCGAAGTTCAATTCTTCTTTCCTTTTTTAAATGAATGGTTTATATATTAGAATTATGGTAGTTTGACAATCTGGTAGTATTTTCTAACAATTTGATTTGATTGCTATGACTAGAAATTTTGAGTAGAAAAGAAAATGTCTATGGTCGATGAGCCGCTATATCCAATAGCAGTGCTTATAGATGAGCTGAAAAATGATGACATCCAGCTGCGGTTGAACTCAATTCGAAAGCTCTCGACGATTGCGCGAGCTCTTGGGGAGGAGCGAACACGTAGGGAATTGATACCGTTTTTGGGTGAGAATAATGATGATGATGATGAGGTACTTCTTGCAATGGCAGAAGAGTTGGGGGTGTTCGTTCCTTTTGTTGGGGGAGTGGAGCATGCCCATGTGTTGCTCCCGCCTTTGGAGACGCTTTGCACTGTTGAGGAAACTTGTGTGAGAGATAAAGCTGTGGAGTCACTTTGTAGGATTGGATCGCAAATGAGGGAGAGTGATTTGGTTGAGTATTTCATCCCTTTGGTGAAGGTCAGATTATACAGTTCCACTGATATAAATGCTTTTGTCATTTCTGTGTGTTGAACTCTGTATTGAATGATTGTACTTTGTAGTTTGTGCCTAGAGTTTTTCCTAGTTTATGGATGGTTCTGGTGCCTATTGATCTGATTATCACATTCGTTTACTTTTCCTGGATTTTTATCGTTTCCTGTAATATAAATGTGTCAGCCTTCTTGTGAAACAGAATGTTGTTGATTAATGTATCTGTGTTAGATTGTGTTAGAATAATGAAAGGGCGCTACAAAGCCTCACCATGGTGGGGTTTTGGGAAGGTTTAGACTGCCTTGCTTTTGCAAGAGGCTGATTCCGCAACTTGAACCTGTCACCACCTAGTTAAACGGCAACAACTCTAACTGTTGCAGCAAAACTCCCCTTCAGCTTGAGTTAGAATATCTCATTATCTTGATATTGTACCATAGAATATTTTTGAGTATAATAGGTGATCTCTCAAGTTTTTTTCTTTAAATCATATTTTATTATATATCTTGATGTGTTTCCTTATTTGATATGATTAGGACTAGGAATCTAGTACCAGTATAAATATGGGTTGGTTCTTTGTATTTTGTATCACATCGTGACTTCAATATTCACAAGAGAATGTTCTCATAGTCTATTTTATTTCTCTTATCCTCTTTCTCTACCAAAGTCCTATAATTTCAATGACTTGCCCCTTATCTAACTTATATTACTCTACTGCATGGGCAACAGTGTCTAACACTTTAATAGTGTTAAATTGTTGCATGTATCTTGAAGCATATTTATCAGTTAAAATGTATTGTTTAGACCCTTCTATACTGGTAGTTACATCTGTTTTACTGGTTGAACATCCTGTCATTTTTCTTTTAATTTTGTTTCAGAGATTGGCAGCAGGTGAATGGTTCACTGCTCGAGTGTCTTCATGTGGACTATTTCATATTGCTTACCCTAGTGCACCAGAAATGACAAAGACAGAATTGAGATCAATATACAGTCTGTTGTGTCAAGATGACATGCCAATGGTTAGAAGATCTGCTGCATCAAGTCTTGGGAAGTTTGCTGCTACTGTTGAATATGCTCATTTGAAGGCTGACACTATGTCAATTTTTGAGGATCTTACTAAGGATGGTAATTGAATACATATTTCTCATTTTTTCTAGATGTCTTGGCTTGTCAATAGTAGATTCAATAATAGATTTTCCTTAATGTAAGTGGTCTTTTCAGTTTGTAATGTAAGTTTTTGACATTGTTCAGATCAAGATTCTGTTAGATTGTTGGCTGTGGAGGGTTGTGCTGCTCTTGGGAAGCTGCTGGAGCCACAAGATTGTGTCACACATATACTACCGGTTATTGTCAACTTCTCACAGGTGCATCTTTAGGAGTGAAATATACAATTAGTAATCCTATAGTTAATTTTTCTTCTTCATTATGCTAAAAAATTATGTGCTTTATCTAGTGATGTTCACTTTCAAAGATGTTATACTACATGTTTTCTTTAGGCTTTTTGTCTGTAAGAATGTGTTAGTATACTTTATATCTAAAAGGATATTTACTGAATAACATCAGACATGTACCTTGTCAAAAGTAATCCATACAATACAAAGAATGCTACACCAAAAAGAAACATGGCTTTATTCTGCATGTCATATAATACGTACCTACGGTCCAATTGAAATAAAAGAGATTGCCTCAATAATTGCTATTAATCTGACTTTTGATGTCTTGAAAACAATGACAACCATGTTCTTATTTCTTAAGTATTTCAAGATATATGAATATATGATTTACTATATTAATTTTAAATAAAATGGTACACCCATGACACATGCTACTAATCACAATGGTTATACTCTCCAAATACATCTAAATTTCTTCAAATATCATTGTTCAAATATATGTTAATGTGATAGTTTATTAGAAAGTAGTAAAATTTGTTAATAGGTATGGCATATACTTTTTGCAAAACATTAAGAAAAATTTGAGATGCAGGTTTTCTCTGCATCCTTGATTGTCTCTTACAAATCCTATACATCGATTATGTGATTGAAATATTCCCTTGTTTCTAAAATCTAAATAAGCTTTGATTAGAATATAGGAGCTGAGAACAATAACAGTTCTTCCATCTTTATGTTCTTTTCTTATAACACTGTAAATGAGACAAGAGATTTCTCATTCTCAGTCCCTTCTTTGCTTTGTTTTGATGAGTATAACTCTATAAAAAGGACTAGAGAATTCTCCTTCTTTAGTTCCTCTTTGATCCTTTCCTTCCCCTTTCCTCCCAACTCTCACATGCACCCTTATAAAGTTTCCTGAGCATATCACCAATTTTTAGTTTTCACAATAATAGTTTGTTCCATAGCAGGATTAATTTCATTTTTATGTTTTGGATCTATGTTCTTGTCTTTGAAGGATATTTAAACATTCAGTTTCTAAATTTCAATGGAGAAAAAATAGATTATTTTATTCAATATCTTTGTGGTGTAAAAAAGAAGGAAAACATAATTGAAAAACAAATTTTTCCTAAGCTTTATTTAGAATGAATAATAATGAAATGACTTTTGTTTTCCACTGAAGACATATCCATGCTGAACAAATCTAAATGTTAGAAACATATATATTATGTATATATGTATGTGCATCTGTTTGTGTGTGGAATCCCCAGTTTAATTTGGTGTGTGTTTGGATGAGCGTTGGTAAAATTAATTTTAAATGAAATTGATTTTGTAAAGTTTATGTTTGGATGTTTTGATTATAAAATCAAGTTAGGAGTAGAACATAGTATAAAATTTTTCATCCAACGCAAAAGCTATTCAAAGTTGCTTCAACTCAATCAATTTTACACTTATAATCAATTCTGCACTTATAATCAATTCTGAATTTTTCTCCAATACAAAACCAAATATATAAAAATTTGTTCAAAATCAATTCTGGACTCAGAGTCAGTTTTTCAACGTGAAACCAAACACGCATTTGATTAATTTTCCTTTGATCTGATTTAATCCCAAACAGGACAAGTCATGGCGTGTGCGATACATGGTTGCAAATCAATTGTATGAGCTTTGTGAAGCTGTAGGCCCTGAACCTACCAGGTAATATGTTTTGCTGAGTATTAAACATGCTGCATATCTATGATATAACTCATTAATATATTATGTCCATAGATTGTATTGTATCTGTGTTCATTAGTTAAAGCAGTCATGCTGATGGTTTAAAACTTTAAAGGACATAAGTTATGATTCCTATATTGATTTACTCTTATATATACTAAGATCCAGATTCAATGTCCTATCTATTTATCTGTTTATGTTTCTTAAGATTTTCTGTTATGACTATTATTTTGTAAAGAACGGAATTGGTCCCTGCCTATGTGCGGTTGCTTCGAGACAACGAAGCTGAAGTACGGATTGCAGCTGCTGGGAAAGTGACCAAGTTTTGCCGGATTTTAAATCCAGATCTTTCCATTCAGCATATTCTTCCTTGTGTGAAGGTGCATCTCTTTTGTTTTGGCCTTTGAAATTCAGTATTCTAAAATTATATTTACAAGCTAAAATACTTTGCAACAACTTTTGCAGGAACTGTCAACAGATTCTTCGCAGCATGTTCGCTCTGCTTTGGCTTCAGTGATAATGGGAATGGCTCCAGTGTTAGGAAAGGTATAGGTGTCAAATAGCTTTCTTTACAATTACTGTGGCCTAAGCAAAAAATAGCACTATCCATATCATTCATGCTTAAATGTTGGGTTGTGTTTCTCCTTCAAATTGCTCAAGTTTTCTTTTGGTACCCAACTGCAATAAAGTGAAGTCTACTTTTTTATTTTTCCTTTTCCTGTTGTCTAAACTGAGATGTAAATGTCATTCAGTGCTTTGGTTCATTCTGTATATTTTGTAGTTTCACATGTGAATCACCTGATTGTGGTGCATGGGCCATTGAACCTAAAAACAGTTTTCTTCTGAAATATATCCTTTTTCTAAATATATAATTTTGTCTTTTGCAAGTTTGTTTGGTGATATAAATGCAATGGAGTTTATTGACCTGTGCAGTAGTTAACCAGGATCACCCTTTAGGAGGCATTTGTTTCAAGGTATATGTTTACAAGAATACTATGATCTGGAGTGTCATTTCTATGTAAATTCAAATTATGTTTGGTTATGATTTAATCTTTTTGGTAATGTTTTTCAAAATTATAAATTTATAATGATTAGAGAAAAATGTGAGTGGGAATGGAAATTAATATGTTCTATTACAAATTAACTTCCAATATTCCCATGAGAAAACAACATACCTACCCCTCACCATGGGCGTTAAAATCTGGCAAAGCAGGAGTATGCCACTTTACTGGGAATCAACAATGCTGAGTTTAGTGCACTCTGTACATATCTTGGCCAACTACATTTACAAAGGTGTAAAGTGTCAGAGTTAAAGCCTAGGTGAATGTTATCAATGTTTCATGTTTGATTTGTGTTCTGCATACCAAACCTTAGTATTTTTTTTAACATTTATTTCATGAGCTATCTGTTATATGTTTTTTGTGCTTGGGTAGTTATTTTATGGTATCCATCTTCTAAATTTTGCAGTTATTGAGACTTTTCTGTTGATTATAATGCATTGTGATTGTGATGCTTTTAATTCTACAATTAATGCAGGGGCAGTGTTGTTTAGCCTTTTTTCTTGCAAAATTTCCAAGAAACTATACCCGATTACCTGTTCTTTTTATTGCAGGATGCAACAATTGAGCAACTTCTTCCTATTTTTCTCTCCCTTTTGAAGGATGAATTTCCTGATGTGCGCCTAAATATCATAAGCAAGCTTGATCAAGTCAATCAGGTTTGTAGAGTTTGAGTGGTTTTTGTTTGCAAATTGCTTTATAGACTGTTGACTACCTTGTTTGCTTATTTTTCATTAGTAATGCTGCTAATTCTAGCACAGAGCTTATGATCTTATAGCACCTCCTATAGACATGCAAAATAAAAATCATATAAAGAAAACAAACTTTTCAAAGATATGTTGATCAAGTCTTTTTACAGGTCATTGGAATCGATTTGTTATCTCAATCTTTGTTACCAGCTATTGTTGAACTTGCTGAGGATAGGCATTGGAGGGTTCGACTTGCAATAATAGAATATATACCCTTATTGGCAAGTCAATTGGGGGTTGGGTTTTTTGATGACAAGCTTGGTGCTCTTTGCATGCAGTGGTTACAAGACAAGGTTTGTGGACTCCACTTGCTAGTTTGAGCATATTTTAGGAAACCGCTTTTTCTACATGACTTGTCATTAATTTCCTTCTTGTTCATCGCAGGTTCATTCGATCCGTGAGGCAGCTGCTAACAACTTGAAGCGCCTAGCTGAAGAATTTGGTCCTGAGTGGGCTATGCAACACATAATTCCACAGGTTCATGTCTTGGCTTAAGATTATTATTTTAGTATATAATAATACACTATACCTATATGAATGTGTGGGTATGTTTCTGTATCTTCTACTTGAAGTTCCTATCCTTGTATAATTGGATTGCTTGATAATTTTATGTGGGTACATTTCACTGTTTGCAATCTGATGAAATTTTAGATAATTACACTAAACCAGTGTGAACTATGAATGAACAAAGAATAGTTTTAGGGTCATTTGGTTTACTACCAAAATCAATTTCACACTGGCTATTTGGACACATCTCAATCACATTTAATGGTTCAAAATCAATTTTACCAAAATCTAATCAAACTGATACTTGGAAATTTACATGAACTAGGGTTATAAATTTAAATAGCGTACTATAGTGGCGGAATGGCACGGAGTGGTCCCTTGCTGCTACAGGTGCCGCACAGTTGTCATGGATGGAATAGTGGTACTATGGGGTGATTCTGAAAAGGCCCTCTTGAACAGGGATGTTAAGGCTTTTTTTGGGGGGCTATTTTAGGGATTTCATTTCCCAAAAAATATGACTTCTAATATGTTTACCCGGTACTTGTTTCTCTCATCTCAACTGCATTTCTTTTCTTCTCAAACCTAGCTCTGTGTCTCTCTTCTGTCGACGTCATTTTGCTTTTGTCCTCAGTACAACAATTAGAAATTGATGAAGTTCAAGAGGAGGAAGAGGAAGACATCTACTGTAATAGTAGTGAAAATGATAAAGAAAACTTGGATTTAGAAGATGGTCATTGATGGTTCTTATATAGGAAACCTGTATTTGACTTTTGTTGGTATTGACTTGTATGTTTTATTTATGACATCTATGACTTTTTATTGTTAATTATGAATGTCATGAATTTTGAGTAATTATTATCTTTTTCTGAGAATTTATATGTATATAGTATACATTATACGAACTTTATAAAAAACTTCAGAATAATGGCTACCTGCTATTCATTATCCTGCTATAGAAGCTATATAATAAAGAAATAATATATAGACAAAAGGTATGTGTGTGTATATATAAAACAAACGGATAAACATTTTAACAAGAACAGAAAACTGGAAACATTGTATGATATAAAATTCACCAAAATCATGTAACGATTCACAAACTAGGGATAAATATCATTCTCCTGTTAGCATAAGTTCAGAGAGCACAGAACAGAGACTGGTAGAACAGAGAGAAATAGAGACTCAGAAAACAGAGGAATTGAGAACATGGAGAAATAGATAGAACAGAAAAGGAAATGGAGATGTGAGGAATACAGAGGAACAAAGATTCAGAGAAAGGGAAGGAAACAAAAAAATAGAGACACATGAACAGGGAGGTTACCTGAGAAAACCAAATCAGTCATTTGTCATAGATGTTGGATGTTTTGGGTTGGCTTTGCTTTTACAGAAGAGAAGACATGAACGGAGCATGATTGGATTTCCCATGTTAAAAACCTGTTTAATGCACATTGAATGGTCTCTGAACAGTGGGAGAGACTACTTTTTTAATATGTGTAAATGCTGCTCCACTCAACCTGCAGTCTGTCATAACTGCTTTGGCAAAAGTGTCTGCCATTGGCCACCATGAGAAACCTGCAATGCCATAGCCCTATGATAGTGTTTTACTGGAATTTGGCTATGCCACGGCCTGGTATTGGAATCGTCTCATTTCAGCTTTTAAGCCTTTCTGTACTAATGATAGCGGTACCGGAATAATGTAATTGTATGTTTTCCTAGTATTTGATTAAAGATGAAGTCATATACTGAACAATTATTAGTCATGAAAATTGGAACTTCTACGTTAATTGGCTTTCACAAATGACCTTATAGTCTGGTAACCAGATATATATTATAGAGTTTCAGTTGAACAAATCTTGGATTTGTGGTTTTTTTCAGTCCAAGCTTTCTTCTGTTCTCTGTTAAAAGTCCTTTTTACCAGTTCCACTCTAACATCATCTTGAGCTTGTTATATGACCCTCCTTTTCTAAGGTCTAAGATTCATATAATAATATTTTCTTTTAATCTAATATGCTATTACCATTTTAGTTGATCATCCAAATATAACGACGGTATTGGCATTTATGAAACAGGTTTTGGAGATGATTAGCAATCCACACTATTTGTATCGAATGACCATACTTCATGCTATTTCTCTACTTGCTCCTGTGATGGGCTCTGAAATCACTTGTTCAAAATTATTGCCTGTTGTTATTACTGCATCTAAAGACAGGTATTTTAGTTTTTCAAGCATAGTTATGATATAGGGTAATGTTATAATTATCTTTCTAACTGCTGCATGTTTTATCCCCTAGAGTACCCAACATAAAGTTCAATGTGGCAAAGGTCTTGGAGTCAATCTTCCCCATAGTGGATCAATCTGTAAGCAACTAATCATCTCATACTTCTATTGTATATTATAATAAGCATTTATTGTTTGTTCTATCCTTTTGTTTCTTTCACTCATTCTGTGAACCTCATTTCCATTTAGGTTGTGGAGAAGGCCATTCGTCCGAGTCTTATTGAGCTCAGCGAGGATCCTGATGTTGATGTAAGATTTTTTTCCAATCAAGCACTTCAGGCAATTGATCATGTCATGATGTCTAGTTAGGCAGCAATCTTTAACGCGCTTTAGATTGAAGGCCTTTGTAGAGATGCTAATATTTCCACCCATCAGAATATCTGTATTCTACTTGGTGCTTAGCGATAGTTGAATGGTTTTGTGAGCGACATCTTAGTTATTAACGATTGATGTGATTTTGTTCCCATGTATAATTATGTTGATTGTATCTTGCTAGGTTCTTTTTGTTTCTTGTTCTCGTAGATAGCAAATTGCTTGTCTGACTGCCAAAAAAAGAAAAACGATTTTCAAATGTTAAAGATTCAATCTAGGTTAAGTGCGATGAAATCTTAGCTCGTATAAAACTGTATTTTACGTTGGTTCATTATGTATTTTTGCATAGATTAGTAATGGCTCATTGTCCTTAACCCTATTAGCGTATTCTAAAACCATAAAAAAAAAAAAATTTCTTTGTAACACGCTATTTTAACTCCTATTGGCAAATCCAAGATAACTTTCTTGTGGACCTTAACCCTGTATTTTTGTATTTACTTCCTTTTTGTTGAAGAGAAAGAAAATAGAGAAATACATTAAGTGAAAATTGTGTGTATGAAATGATCTCATATACGAGTATATATAAGTTTAAGAAAATAATTATAATTAATTAGAGGATATATGATTTTTTTTTAAATAAAAATAATGTCTATATATTATATTTATTATAATCTTTATATGATTTATTTTTTGATATTTCTCAAGTTGGAGCATACAAATCATATGTGCTTAACTTACTATAAATATAACTAATTTTTGGTCTTAGGGACTTAGTGAAAATATATGTCAACTGTTCACTAGAGTTAACGAAGCACATAATAATGTTTTCATATTCAATTTTTTTTTTATGAAATTATAATCAACTTTAACATGCTTGGTCCTTTCATGGAAGATAGAATAAGAAACAATATGTAAGGTTGCTTGATTGTTACATATGAGAATCATTTGTGAATCCTTCTCAAATTTGGGTTCTTTGAGCAATTGCTTTAGTCATATAAGTTCATAAGTTACTAAAGCCATGATCTTGTATTTTGTTTTGGCGCACTTGATCTTACTACGACATTTTACTTGCTTTTCCAAGATACCAAGTTGTTATAAACTAAAACACAATATCATGAGGTGGAATGTCTATCACTTGGTGAGCTAACCCAGTTAGCATAAGAATATCCAACACTTTGGATATGTCCCTTATCCTCATAAATGAGACTTTTGCTATGAGCATTCTTAATATATTTTAGAATACAAATGAATATGTCTCGATGTTCTTGGTAAGTTTAGAAAGTGACTTACTACACCAAGGTCTTTGGTATGTAATTGATGAGTTAGGTGTTGCATTAGATTAATAATGTTATGTTGATCGTTACTTGTGATAATAATGTCATCTACAAAAACAATAAGATAGATGCATTCATGAGGAGAATGATGACAAAAGACATAATGATTAGCTTCACTACACACCATCCAAAATTGTTGTACCACAGTTCAAAAGCGACCAAACCAAGAATAAGGGAACTGTTTAAGCCTATATAGAGACCTACGAAGTCGACAAACCATGTTAGATGACTTCCCTTGTGCAAAAAATCCAAGTGGTTGTTTCGTGTAAACTTTCTCATCAAGGTTATTGTGAATGAAAACATATTTAATATTTAGTTGAAATAGGGGCCAACGATGAATGGTAGCAATCGAGAAGAGGAGTTTAACAGAAGCCATTTTGGCAACTGAAGAAAAGGTGTTAGTGTAGTCTTGGCCATAGACCTGTGTACAACATTTTGCTACCAAACAGGCTTTTTATATTGTTCAATGGTGCCGTTAGGGTCAACTTTAAGGGTGTATAACCAATGACACCCAACAATGGTCTTGCCAATAAGAAGAGGGACCAATTCCCAAGTATCATTGCTTTAGAGAATACACATCGCATTAATCATTATTTGTCTCTACTTTGGATGTGATAATGCTTCATCTAGTGAATTAGGAATAGGAACAAAAGACAAGAAAGACAAACAGGTATAACATGTAGGGGAAAGATGATGGTTACTGAGGTTAGTATAATGTGGGGAGGGGTTTCAAGTAAAATATATATCTTTATGAAGAACAATAAGCCAACTAAGGTCAGTGTGCGAGTTTGGAGCCGATGCAAGAGATGGCGTCAAGGAAGAGTTAGACATGAGCTCTATTATGTCATCAGTCATCTAATGATAAGTTGATAAAGACATGTTTGGTGGCTGTGGATAGTACTAATACACCTGAAGATGTTGTGGAAATGTCATAGGATCAACTTGGGTTGTAATAGTCATCTAGTGGTGCAAGAGGAAGAGGAACAAGTGTACTACATGAGACAAGACTCCATAGATCAAGATTAGAGTTGACAAACTTAAAGTATGAGATGGATTCTAAGAAGACATCAACAGAGACAATTTCTATCAAAATCATGAGAAAAACAATGGTAGCCTTTTTGAGAACGGTGATAACCTAAGAAGATACGTTTGAAGGAGTGATGTGATAACTTGTCACAACTAGGAGTTAAATTGTGAACAAAGCTGGTAGAACCAAAGGCTTGTGGTGGAGGATTGTAAAAATGGGACTTTAGAAAGAGGATAAAGTGAGAAACTTGATCATTGAGGACAAATGATAGCATGTGATTAATTAGGTAGCATGTTGTGAGGACAATGTTACCCCAGAAATGGTGGGGAACATGACCGTGAAGGAGAAAGGTCCAAGTAGTCTCAATGATGTGCCTATTCTTGCATTTAATCAGCCCATTTTGTTGAGTATTAAGGTAAGGCATTTGATGTAGAATTCTTTTGGAGGTCATGAACTGTTGAAATTGGTGAGACAAATATTCATGCACATTGTCACTGTGAAGATAACTGATAGGGATACCAAATTGTGTTTTTATTTTATTATAAAAATTTCAAAGATAGAAAATAATTCAAATTGATTTTTCATTGATGTACAATGAGAAACGTCATTAATAAAAGTAACAAAATATTTAAAACCATACAAGGTTAGTACTAGAGGGACCCCAAACATTGGAGTGAACTAAAGAAAATGGAGACACTTGTTTATTGATTTGGATAAGGAATTACTAATGAATGTGTTTTCCTAACTAACACGGCTCACATTGTAAACTAGACAAATTTTGTAGACTGGGTACCATCTTCTACAACTTGATTGGCCTAGATGACCTAGTTGAGCATAAATCACCATTGGAGAGATAACAAATGCACATACCAGAAAAGATGCAGAGAGATAGTAAAGATTGTGTGACTTACATCCGATGCTAATCGTCCACTCCGATGTTTGTTCTTGTAAGGTCATAAATTTTTTAGTAAAGGTGCGAATAAGGTCATGGGATTTGGTGAGGTGAGTTATAAATAGTATATTAAAAGGACAATTGGGTACATAAAAACCAAAATGAACAATAAGGTATATGAGTGGATGTGTAGTGCCAATGCCTGATGCTTGTGTTTGGGAACCATGGACAAAGGTAATGGAAGGAAATTGGCTATTTGTAGAAAGTTTAGATAAAAGAGAGTGATTACTAAATATATGGTCAGATGCATTTAGTCAAGAATCCTAGGACTTAGGGAAGGGGATTGAGAGATGCAAGTAAAAGATTTACTAGTGTGTGCTATCTAAGTAGTAAAACTTGGGTTAAGGAAACTTTCATACTGTAACATCTTGTTTAAAATAAATTAATTATATTGAAAAAATAGCTCTGAAATAGAAATTTTAATTTATGTTGAGATATTTTAGTTTATTTGAAATTTAGAATTTAAACTTAGAAGAATTATTATTGAAATTTAGGAAATAATATAAATATAATTGAGATTGAGGAGAATATAATTAATTGAGATTAACGATTTTAAGTAAGATAATTT
>JAMLFT010008984.1:0-13143 GCA_026544285.1 Pachyrhizus erosus | reverse complement strand
AGTTACTATTTAATTAATTTAAAATTAATCTTTATATATGAAAAATAAAAAGAAAACTAAGGAAGAGGAAAATAAAAAGGAAGGTATTGGAAGATACGAATCTCCTTTAGAGGGAGAGAGATATCGTTTGTTGGACTAACAAATCTGGTTTTTAAAATTAGTTTGGTAAGCTAAGTACTAGTTAAGTAATAGAATACAAATGAGTGTGTATTTAATTGGCTTAATAGAAAGTGTGCTTGGACAAGCTCTTAAGTAAGTTGCATGTGTTTGAGAATCCTAATCGCATCATGTTGAATGCTAAAACCAACTTTAGCAGCTTTGCTTTTGTATGTTTTTAATCATTATTCTATGCACATCATCAACAAGCAGCACAGACATATCCTCTCTTTCATACGTATGAGTATGACACTATGCTTTTAAAGGTATTGATTATTTGAGAAAGGAGTGAGATGGGGTCATCAGCATAAAAGCTTCATTAATTTAGTATGCTGACCAGCCTTATATATATGCGAAATAATTCTACTTGTATTAAAGCTAAGCATTAATTTATAGAGAAAACATAATTAACATAAATGACCCACCTAGCTTTTATGGTGTTTGAGATTATATATATTCTACGGCCTTTCTTGACCAAACACTTACAATTATTTCTTTTATTTATATTGTGAGGGAAGAAAACAAAAATGGATTGTATGCAACAAGTTACTAATAAATTCATCTGCGAAAGTAGTTTTATGGTTTGCAGTGACCATTAATATATCATTCTGAGCAGCCTTCGATAGGTGTGAAATTATTATAATGTATTTAACGACATTAAATGATTAATTAATTAATTAATGAAAGAAACTTGTTTAGCAGAAGTGATCCACCTATCTTTGTTTCGTGTTTGTGATAATATATGTCTATTCACACTCTTCCATAACAACAATTATTCAGTTTTTAATACGTGGAAAGAGGAAAACGAAAGCCATTTGAATGAAACAAGACAATTAATTGATATAAGGACGTTGTTTTATGTTATGCTATGCCGTGATTATTTAATAATTGCGAAAATTATTGTGTATACCTTGTGATTGAGCTTCATTCACTGTGTGTATTCTTTACACAAAGCAAGCTGTGTTATTCAACTATATATTAGTTTTCTAATCAAATTTTACTCATGTTTTATATTAAGAGAGAGTTTATCAAGTGAAAACTATTTTTACAAGAATAAATAATTTTGATCTGGACAAGTATATATAAGTTGTTAAGAATATTGAAGTTAAATAAAACCAATCTTATTTATAATATAAATATTCTTTTTGTATATGTATAAACAGGGATTAAAATCCAATAATCCATCAAATTCCAATTGCTTTTGAGGATCCTTTTCTTTAACTTAATTATTATCCTGCTGTACTTTGAACTCGTAGCAACCACGATTCAGAATTAAGCCACTCAACAATGATGTGCTGAATTAAATAGTAATATTGTATTTCTCGTAACATATTAGCCCCACGTTAAAATTTTATATAGCTATCATTAACCCAATGAAAAAATAAAAGTTAAAAGATACATTCAAAAGGTGCATGCACGCCTTAATTTTTTTCATTATGAAGTACTTAATTAATTAACTTACCAAAATACAATAGTATCTTACACCAAGACGTCTAAGATACTCCTCCGGTTTTTATACTCCTAACTTTTGTAAAACAGAGACAAAGAAGGAATGTTCCACACATTATAGTTACAAGTAATTGCAAAAATTCCTTTAAACAAAAGTAATTATAAAAATTCGTATCAAAATGGTAATTAACTGATTAAGTTTTGGGATATTTTTCCCTCTTGGAAGCTGACATGCATATATAGTACTTGAACAAAAATTAATACAATGACATAACAATGTAATATAATTGACAAAAAGTATTTCTATTGTTTATTAGTATATTATGCGTGAGTAGCAGGGTGAAAGTAAAATTAAAATATCAAATATGTTAAATTATATATTTTAAATTCAATTAAAAAGATACTATTATAAAATTAGTAAAACGTATAAAATAAAAAACATACTACTAATGAAAAATAATTTATTTACATACAAAATTATTAAATATTAATATATTTAATATTTTTTAATAATTAAAAGAGTGCATTTAACTGACATCTTATGCACCAAATGCACAAGTAAACTACTAGAAGTGGTGAGGAAAGAAAAAACAAATATATATTTATTCTTAGTATAAAAATATATTTCAAACTTATTCATTTGATTATAAATATATGCATAAAAATACTTATTTTAGTATAAATATATATTTTAAAATTATTTGTTTTAATTTTTTTAAAATTTTACATTTTAAAGAATATCCACAAATACGACATGCACATTCTTATAAAATTGGTTAATAATTGTTTAATGGAATGAGTGGGTGATGGAAGATTATTACCGTACCCGTCCCATTAAAAAGTATACATTAATTTAACTAGATCAATTAGATTTTATCCACATACCAAAAATCTATTTTCATATATTTTGATTGATAAAAACTTTGACTTACAAAAATAAAATATATCATTAACTAAATATGTAAATTTTAGATTATAAATAATATTAAAAAATAAAAATAAAAATATTAGAATTTTTTGGATAAGATTAAATATAATAAAATTTCTAAAGTTGCATTGTAATAGAAAATATATTCATTATTTAAGAAATATTATGATATTGATTTAAACATTAAATTATCTAATTTATATATTTAATAAAAATTTATAACGAAAAAAGGCTCTTTATGATGACTATAAATTGAATAATTCGTTGGATGATATTTTTAACTTTCATCTTTCTTTCTTTCAAAGTTTTGTATCTTGAACATAAGTTTTATATTTTCACTTTTGTAAGTTAACTTTTGAAAAACCTGTGAGAGCTTGAAGCGGTTCAGTGAAAGAGAAAAAAAAAACTTAATTTAGTAATATAATGTTGAGATTATGTTATTGTAAGATTCAAAGAAACTATGAAGAATATTATTTGTAAATATGTTGTTGATAGTAAAAATTTGAAAAAAAAATATAATTCTAAATTATTAAGTGAACTAATATAAAATTTTTAAATATTATTTTGATGCAAGTTATGGATAATTTATTTTAAATTTTTTTTATCATCTAATCATATTATGATATGTGAATGTTTTTGTCATGTCAAATAATAAAATATATTTTTAATTTTTACATTTAAAGTATATGGATCATTTTGTAAAATATGTTTCTGTTTTTGTCTTTTAGCCATTTTTTTTATTTAATTTTACATGCTAATCCACATGTTTCTCCAAATTATCTTAATTTTCAACATTCTTCCTTCTCCTCACATCAACGTTCTTCTTCTTCACCGAGAAACTCTAAGTCTCTAACTACGACCCACTGTCTCAATTCTTCAGAGTCTGTAGCAGCCACTGTGTGTCTTCAACTTCTCCATTGATCGCGGTAGCCACAACGACCTATATGCTTGATCGCACAATAGGCATGTTTATCTGTTATCTCTTTATGGTATTAATTACCTTTTTTAAATACTATATGATTTAATTATGATAAAACTTACCATTTTTAAAATGTAATTGTTTTAATTCCGATGTAAATTATGGATTTTAATAATTATTGAATTAACTGCGCCATTTTAAAAAATTACAGTAACTTATCACAATATTTTTATTATATGTTTTTGAATCTTTATAGAATAAATTAAAATGTCAATTTGGTTATGCTAACCAGACTTGATTCTTGTTACGCTAAAACTTATAACTATAATATTTTAATTTAATTTTTTTATTTAGTAGGTGTTGACATCTTTCAATATTTAAAGAAACATGATCTTATTTGTATCATATAATTATTTATAGTTTCTTTATATAATTTTTTTCAAAATTACGAATTATGAGTCAAGTCAAAAATGTGTCAAATAGAAGATAAATAATTTATTTTAATAAACCGAAAATGACAAAATTTTATTAAAACAAATTAATTAAACTAAATTAATAACAAGACTAAAGAATAATAAATTATCACCATCATCAATTTAAATTGGTTCAAATATAAAAAAAAAAGATAAATAATAATTAGATAAATTAGAGAATTTATTCTATAAAGATTCAAAATACATAATAAAAACAGTATGATAAGTTACCGTAATTTTGTAAAGTGGTGCAGTTAATTCAGTTATTATTAAAATCTGCAATTTATATCAGAATTAAAACAATTACATTTGAAAACGGGTGAGTTTTATCATAATCAAAGCATTAAGTATTTAAAAAAGGTAATTAATACCGTAAAGAGATAACAAACAAGTATACCTATTGCGCAGTCAAGCAGATATGTCGTTGTGGTTGTCGCGATCAATGGAGAAGTTGGAGGCACTTAGTGGTTACTACAGATTGTGACGAATTGAGACAGTTGGTCGCAGTTAGAGTTTCTGGATGTGGAAGAAGAACGTTGGTGTGAGGAGAAGGAAGAATGTTGAAACTTAAGGTAATTTGGAGAAACATGTGGATTAGTTTGTAAAGTTAAATAAAAAAAAAATCAAAAGATAAAAACAAAAACATATTTGTAAAATGCTCGTTGTATTTTAAATGTAATAATTAAAAAAGACTTAAATAATCTTTTGATTATTATAAAATAAGATTTTTTTTATTTTATTTTTTTTATTTTAATTATTTAATGATTTAAAAATTTTGATTTTAATTTTTAAATAATAATGTTGATAAATTATATAACAATAATTTTAACAATTTAGTGACTTATCATATTTTTAAGAAATTTTATAACACAGTAACGTGTAATTTTTTTAGTAAATTAAGTCTTTAAATTTTTATTTATTTAAAATAATTAATGATATTAAATTAGTTATTAAAAAATTAAAAAACACAGTTTAATAAAAAAAAATTAATTATATGAGAGTATTTTTATCAAACTCCTTGATTGTGTAACAAATCAATAGACTGTCAACATTGTTATTTATATTATTGTTTAACAATATTGCTTAAAATGAACGACTGAAAATAAAAAAACTTTTTAAAGGATTAAAATCAAACAAATTTTTTTAAAGAACTAAAGTAATTTTTTTTTATTTTTTAGTAATTAAAATATTATTTAAATTAATTAAAAATATATTTCATTATTTGATATGACAAGAATAACTACATGTCATATTATGATTGGATGCTGTATAATGGGATTTTGAAACATGTTTTCATAATTTGTATTAAAGTAATGTCCAAAATTCTTTATGTGATCTTTTGTACCTTTTCTCCTTCACATTTTTAAGTTCCATATTGCAATAAGTTTTTCTTGAGCTTTTGCAAAAAAAGAAATTAAAGTTTACACTCATACAATTTAGCACCCTTTCTTGTTGGGCCTTTATTTATTGATTTAAATATATTTTTTATCCATGATAAATAATTGAATTTTATTTTTGGTCTTTGATAATTTTTTTTTTGAAGTTTTTGGTCCTTATAAATTTTAAATTTTTTTAGTTGATGTTATTAGTAGACTATTGTTAAGTATTGAATTGTTTGTTAATTGATATGTCTAATAAGGTTCATTTAAGTAAAAATTTTATATTTTAATATTTTTATTAATGTAAGTGAATAGAAAATAATCAATTAACAAACTATTTAATACTTAATAGTAGTCTCATAATGACAATGACTAAAAATAAAATTTTAAATTTATTAAGAACTAAAAACTTCAAAAAAAATTATGAGGGATCAAAAATAAAAATTTGATTATTTATCAAAGATAAAAAAAATATTTAAGCCTTATTTATTTCATATATTTTTTGGAGAGAAAAGAAAATGTTAGAAAGAAAAAAATGTAATTCATACATAATGTGATGTAAGAAAATAAAAAAATTAAGTATTTATGAAGGAATAAAAAATAATATATGTGATAAATAATGGTCATGGAAGAAAAAAAAAACATTAATAATACAATCAAATTAAGATGTATGTATTATTATCAAATGATAAAGTCACTTTTGTAAAAGAAATACATCAAAATCGAAATGGTAAAATTATCAAACAATTTCTATTTAACATCTTGTTTTAGTAAATTAAAAAAAAATTTACATTGCTTAAAAATAGTCAATAGAATTTATAAAGATTATTATCTCTCAAACTATCTAGGTATTTTTTAAGGATAAAATTGTGAGATCCATGTGAGATAAAGTGAATAATACCTTAGATGTAGTGAGCTTTGTGATGCAGGAGACTTGAGGTTGAAAATTTGATACTAAAAAGAAGAATTAAGCTACACAGTGGATTGCAAGGTTTTCTAGCCCTTTAGGCTTAACCGTGGGGTTGATGTTTTGGTATACACACAAAAAGAAGTTCTTCACTCATTTGGAATCAAGACAAAAAATAATTCATAAGTAATCTCCTCACTTAACTCACTAAGGACAAAATCATGAAGTGCATGTAAGCTAAAGCGAACAATATCTTAGATGCGGTGAACCTAACATTGTGCAAGGCTTAAAATTAGAAACAACTTTTATTTATATTCTAACCTTAATTATTAAAAATGAATTAAATTGACAAGTGTTTGATTAAATTTTGCTTCTTATTTTTCATAGAGACTACACGCATCTTCCATAAACGAAAATCTTATTAAGCAGAATAGGTGTGATATGGGTGACAAAATTTTTCTCTGCATATTTAACACATTTGCATATTTATAACGTGAACATGAAATTATTGATTAAATTAAAACAACCCTTCACTAATCGATATATACTTTGCTTGTTGTCTTATAATGAAAGTTTGGCGGTTAATTTTCTAACTTGAAAAATAATATTTGGTAAAAAAAAATGAAACTAAATGATACTAGTAAGTTTGCCAAAATAAAATATTAAACTAGTCATTAGTTTATTTAGATTACCTCTTATTTTACTTAATGTTTTTTAACAAGTCAAAGCTCATTAAAAGAAAGTAAAAGATATTCCAACTCTTTTATATTTTAATGGAGTTCATAAATAATTTTAAATATATTGCTTTATAAAGTTTAATTGATTAATAGACTAGTGTGAAACTTAGCTATTATATACCTTAGTAAAAGAAATAATAGTTTTTTTAACTATAAAAAAAATATTATTAACACAAAAGGCCAAAAAGAATCACAAGTGATCTTGTTGTACAAAAGTTTGTATATCTATTATATTTACAAATCTCACTAAAAAATGAATAACATTAATCAAGGTTCACATACCAATTTTTTCTCCTTATACATAATAATTATATTTATCAACATCTTTTGTGTTGCTATAATGCATGACAATGAGTCACTACACCAACATGAAAAAGTATAAGAAAGCCTTTATTTGTTCAAGATCCATTTTCAAGACATTAGGTTAACTAGTTATGTCATCTCAAATAAATCTTTTCTCTTAACTACAAAAACAATTAAATTTTTGTTCTTCCATATAGCAAACCTTCCATGAATAAGATTTTTTTGGATGACATTTTATCCAATCCTGTGAAATGATGAAAGTGATATATTTGCAATGACGCTTGGATTTGTCACCAACCCAAACTTGAAGACCAAATTTGAATTAAAGTTTTATATTCAAAGAATATGTGATTAGTAAACTCCACATCTTGGTTATAAGCTACACACATAATCTTTAAAGTTGTTCGAGATAAATTATGTCTTGACAATATCATGACTTGAATAGTCTTGCAAACAAAATCTTGAATTTTCAAAGAAACACCCCTTTTATCAAATCTTCTTGAATATTTTCTTTTGTTGTATTTCCAATCCTAACGTAAAACTTTATATACATATTTAATAGAGTATACTTTAGAAGGTTCCCCTTCCCACAATCAATGATGTTTTACATCTTCCTTTAGCACCACTTAACCCAAACAAGCCTCTAATCCTGCACAAACTCCTTTTCTTACTCAAACAATTGCTTTCTCCATTCCCACTTCCAGCCAAAAACTCCACCTTGCTACCTAGCTAACTCTCCAATTTTTGCTTCTTTATTTACATAAAAAAACTTATAATCTACACATTGTTTTCCAATTGGACAAACTCTCCAAAAATAAATATCCCTTTCATTTCCTATCTTTTTTATACAACTTTCTATCAAACTAATCTAGAGAACTCATCTCCTTATCTAAGTACAACCTATTAATATCTTGTTATCTAAGTACAACCTATTAATGTCTTGTCACCAAACATTTTAGAACCACCCACCTTCACCCTTCTTTTTGTACTTATTCTTTAAAAGTTTACACCATTTTTTCTTCATCCTTATCCTCTATCTCCACTTTCCTAACAAAACTAAATTAAATTGTCTTTATATTTCTAATATCCAAACCCCCCATCCCTTCTTTGTATATAACTTATCCTAAGATATCTAATAAACCTTTCTTCTCTTTCCACGTCTATCTTTCTATTTCTCTCCTCCTAATAGGGTTCTATTAAGCTTCTCCAAAATTCATATCACCAAAGAATCATTTATTAAAAGGATGAGTTTCAATTAAATGTACATAATAAGTAAAGCAAATTATGATATAAATAAATTCCAAAAGTTAAATTTGTCAAGTGCAATAAAGGCTCGACCGAAAAGTTGATATATAGTCGAAACTACTAGTATAATCTCATATGTGATTTTGGAAGATTTCTATGCTATACACTTAGATAATTCATATTTAGCAATTTTTTTTACATCTAGGATTTACATATACAACATATATCATTATTAACATTAAAAGTGATTTTTTTTATTATTTAGATTAGATATTTCAATTTCAAAATTCAAAAAAGATATAAGATTCAAAATTGAAAAAAAAAAAAACAAAAATCGATTGCGCCATACATATAAAATAGTATACAATAATGATGTATTTGACAAATCAAATACCATCGTTTAATAATAACGAGCCTTGGGGATTAATTGATAATATTAGTTTATTATTTGTGAAAGATTAGTGAAAGATTTCGTTAACTCCTAAGTCATGTCGAGTAGACCTTGTGGTTTCGAGAATTCTTAATTCATGATTTGTAGGGAGGGGATGTCAGGATTTCATGCATGCTTTTGAAGCCACAAGCTAATAGATTGAGAGTATCATCTCATGGATAGTGAAATGTTGACATGACTTTAGAACCAAATTAGTCTATGTGGAGAAAATAGCTGAAAAATAGTTGAAAGTAAAACGAAATCATTTTTAATTTAGGCTTGTTAATTCAATTATTAAATTTGAAGTATTAAGAAAATTATCTATTAATTATTTGATTAATATAAAATGCTATATTTATACAAATTTTATTTTTTAGATGAGACATATATATTAAGTAAACATAGTTTTAAAAATTTTAGTTAATTTTAATTTCTTATAGTTTTTTGTTAATGATAAATATGTTATTAAAAAATAAACAAATAATGTAATATCAAAAGATAAGTTTATTAAAATGAAGTTAACCTAACTACTAAAATGTTAATAGTTTGAACGAAGTTTGGTTTTGATGCTTTAAAGTAACATCTTGACTTAAAATATTGTGAATGAAAAACATTAATTCAAAAAATATTTTCTAAATTTTTTTTGCTGAATATTAATTATCAATAAAATTGATAAAAATTTTATACTAATAATATTATTAAAAAAAATATTAGTTCATAAACTAGGTGACCTAAACAACTTTAATATATATGATATTTTATTTTCTAATATTATGTATTTAATTTGATTTGAGACTAATTGTTATTTTGGTTGTATATAAATACGACTTCACTCAAATTTAGTTAGATCTGTATTAATTGATTTAATTTAGTTTTAATTTTAATAATTGATTGTAACTTTTCTCTTATTAATCAATTGGCAATTGGTGTAGATATGTTTAAAGTATATAATTACTATTTTTGCATATCATATTAATTAATAAATTAAGAAAAAGACAATAATATTTATTAGAAGTTAATTTTATTAATATATTTTTATTTTATTTTATTTTTTAATTTTATAAGTATTATTAAGTATTACAAGATAGTAATATTTATTAGAGAAAAAATTAAAAATAAAAAATTTAATATATAATTAAAAATTAAAATTTTAAATTGAAATAAAAAATAATTGTTAAACTGACAATGAATGTGAAATGAAAAAAGTAATATATCAATGGGAGTATTTTTACTGAGTTTCGAAGAAGAAAATTGATTTATAATTTAATTTCATCTCATTTTTGTTATGGGTTAACTTAAAATAAGATAATTGATTTCTACATAAAATAATTTCAAATTATTGTTACTTCCAACTATACATGTGTCATAATGTACCGTTAATAAAGCTTAGTGGAATAGTTCAATAATAAATATTCACATTAGAAGAGGTTCTAAATTTACTTGAACTTAGATGTAATTTTTAATTACTTTTAATATTGTTTTTCAATAAAAATTAGAATTTCATCTTTATAATTTGTATAATAAATATTCGTTTTAAAAGTTTACACTAATTATTAAAGTAAAAGTTTAATTTTTAAAATAAAACAGCAGAGTGTAAGAAGTACTTAAATTAAAGAATCCTTTTTAAGTTTTGTCCTAAATTCTATTTATAATGTCATTAATGTCAAATAATGGAGTTCTGTGAAGGGTCTTACACTTTTAAGTAGCCACCACACTTGGAAGGTGACATCCCAATTATCCTTATAAAAATACGGATCCAAGAGAAAAAGTTACCAGAATAATTTATCGCATGGCATGATAACATAAATATGCCACCAGCCTACACTTTATTCATTGCCACACAGTTACCGAATCTTTCAAAATTCATCTTTATCTATCATAGTTATTAGCTTCGATTTGTTTGACAGGTTGGATTAAAAAAACTATTGATTCAGGTTGCTAACTTTGGTATTGCTTGAAGATAGATATGGCTCACTTTTCTAAATATTGTATCATTTAATACTCTCTTTTTAGTATTTATTTCACTTATTTATCTCACCAAATCGATCACTTCCACCACGTAATCGATGTCGTTTTCCAAATGAATTTTATTACAACTGTACTGTCTTCAAAGTTTTAGATTATAATAGTATTTTATTAATTCACTCCATAAAAATGTTTGGCCATGTGTGCCCTCCAAGCCATACCACATGCACACATATACTTGATTATATAAATAAAATAAAACACCAAAGTGAGGCTGGCTTGGCTTTCTTGGCCATATACATACATATGATAGGTTAAGAAATTAATTATAAAATTAAATGAGATCATATGATTGTGTATTGGATCAGATATTGGGATGTGGAGAAGGTATGAATGTTGGGTGAATAATGGTATCTTTGTCTGCTAAATAATTTCGTCATGGGTACGCAGAGTTAACAGGGTGCCCTTACTACAGTTTTCACTATTCCCTGATGCTTATTTGTCCTTTATGTATTTGTTTGTATTTGTAGGTCTGTACTATACAGACATCATATACTTACATACAAACAAACACTCCCTCGCTCTTGCAATCGAAATCTAGAATGTTACTTCTGATCCACGATATTGCGAGTATCCTCCAATGCAATTTAATATTAAAACATTCAAATTTTTCTGTGTATAATGACGTGCTCCTGTATCGATATCAAAATCTTATAGAGTTAATGAAACAATACTATGTTTAGTTTCACAATTACTATATATACACACGCACAACATATATTATATTTTAAAATTTCTGATTAAATTCATAAGATTTAAAAATTTGTTGTTGATTTCCTATCATTCATTGCTACCATAAAAGGACTATAATTAATTTAATTTAATGAACTATTTATATGTTCGAGTTAGCTATGAATTATTGTTAATTAATAATTAATTAAATGTATATTGATTTACATTGAATTTTTGCTTGTGATATAATCAATTTCTTATTGACTATGTTAATTGAAAAACAATTTTAAGATAATGTATTTTGTTTAAATCATATAAAAAACACTTTTATGTAACAACTTGCCAAAATAAGTATAAAATGTTTTAAATTATTATTCAGTAGAGGGTAAAAAAAATAGTATATGAGTTGTGAAATTATCAGGAATAGAAAAATTGAAATTATAGATTTTTTTTCCAAATAAATAAATAAGATACTACTATAATAATAGAAAAATTGAAATTATAGATTTTTTTCCAAATAAATAAATACGATACTACTATAATAATAGAAACGTTTTAATCCTCAACTTCAAAGGACCCAGTTTGTGTGTGTGTGTTGGCAATGTATAGTTGTTCATACTAGTAAATTACACTAAATGAGTATCGAAATTCTCACTAAATGGTAACATACATGTCTCAACACATTGTTAAACCATGCATAGCGGGATTAGTTTGTTTAGAAAAAATTCATGCGAAAAGCTATTTCCTTACAGTATATGAATTGAAAACTTACTAGAAGTAATTTGTGGATAGATCAAATGAATGGCATATATACGCTGGAATCAATATACCATATTTATTCAAAAAAATAAAAGGCATAGCATTTTTTGGGTCATCAATTCCGAACATTGAGTCTTGTTTGGAGTGTGATAAACAGTTTAATCATGGAAGTGCTTGCAGATACTGATCTATAGCCATAGAAGAAGACATGCAAGCTTGCATTAAGACAAGCCAAAACTAAGGGCCGTGTCTGTTGGCCGCCCACTGACAATGATTTTGACAAGAACTTCTTACCCTAGATCGAGGATGAAGATAGTTCTAAGTTATTTGCTTTTTGTTTTGTTATATTGTTATTGCACAGAAACAATTAATGCTTTAAATTTATATTGACAAAGTATAAAAATAAAATTTGTCATAAATTTATCATTAATTGTTAGGTTCACCATCAACAAATAATTTGGATTAGTTTGTATTATTTTTAAAAATATTAAAATATGTTGTTTTACTATAGAACACTTTGTTAAATATAAGAAAATAATTAAACTAATTAATCTTTATAAAATTTTGATATGTATCTGAAAACTCTGTTTTGCCTCGCAAATTTAGTGCACACATATATAAAAGAATATATAATATATGCATGGATAGTATAATTTTTTTATATTATTATTTAATTATAAATTATATATTTATAATAACTTTATTAACTTTGGTAATAATTATTTTAAATATTATATACAGTAAAAATGACTTTTGATTGG
>JAMLFT010008983.1:0-13143 GCA_026544285.1 Pachyrhizus erosus | reverse complement strand
TAAATTCTATCTACTTGATTAAAAAAAAATTAAAAACATTTTTTATATATGTTTTCTTTAAAATTTAAACAAATTGACTCATTCTCTATCAAAATAATGCAATGTGTTGAAGTAATAATTAGTTTTTTTTTATTTGTATGTAATTTTATAAAGTTGATATATGTTGTTAAAAACTTTCAAGTCAATAGTTAAATTAATTAATTTCGTATTATACATAAAATTATTAAGTGGTGTTAGTACAAAATTATGACACCTTGATATCAATTGATCATGTCTTACACACGCATCTATGTACATAATTTTATGAGGGATCAAATAACTTTTAGAGTAATTCTTCATCTTTTATATTTATTTTCTTAAAATTTAATAGTTATAATGGATAATTAATTTTAATTATTAAAATTTTAAAAAGTGAATGATGAGCTCCAAAAATAATTGGATCACTCTTCTAATTTTATATATCTATTACTATATATATATATATATATACACACCCTATAACTTATTTGTATTATGTTAAACCAATTGTAAATCATAATGGATCAAATAAGCCTTAATAATTATTGACGACTTGGTCATTTTAATGTCTTAATGCATAAAAATTTAATTCAAATTTCATAAATGAAATTTACTAATAGAAAACATCTATTATAATCTCTCTACTATTGATAACTTCTAAGTTCACTATAAATGGTCCATTATAATAGGGAGAGTTTTTTTTTTGCAATGATAGTCATTTAAGATAATGATCAGAAAATGAGATAATACAGTGGTTTTGGTTTGTCCTATCATTAGCACACAAAAAGTTGAGTTGTGGTGGCTTGGCATGCCCTTAATACATAAGCTAAAAAAATACAGTTTTTTTTTTCCTGTTTAAGGGTGTGTTGACAAGCTCACATATTAAAAATTAAAAAAGAAGCTAAAATTTAAAAAAGAAAAATTTATAAAATTAAAAAAATGATTAAAGAAAATTGTTTCTTGCTCTTCCTAGCAACGATCTCTTTCACTTAACTACTTAATAGTTTTTAATTATATTAGTTCATTTAAATTATTTAACTGTTTTTGCCTCCAATGCTTAGAATAACAAAAAAAAAAAAAAAAACTAACTAAAGATTATCGGAATGTGTGCTTGTTTGATTGATGTTATATGTTGTGTTAATAAACTCTTTCTTTAATATCTTGTCATATTGTAAGTATTATTGATATTTTTAATTAATAATCTTTAAAAATATAAAAAATAAATTGTCCACAAAAATACACAAATTCAACCCCTATGTTATAAATGAAAATGGTCATAGTAATCTAAATAGATTTTCAATGCTTGATGAAGTCAACTAATATTAAAAGAATATTATTTATGATAAACTTAATATCTAGTATATATTTTGTGACTTTTGAGCTATTAAAATATATAGTACTAAACAAGAGTCACCACTCTAGCCTAATGGGACATTTGGAAATTGGAAAATAGGTGTGCTATGAAAATATCTTATATTGTTGAACTAATTATTATTAAGACTTCTTTTAGCTTTAATTATAAAAAATTTAATTTAAACTAATTAAAAAATTAGTCAACATAATTTAATTGTATAAATTCTAATAAAACTAAATTATTTTACTTTATTAACTTTGATTGAAACTTGATATTAAGAATAAAAAATAATCATAAAAAATAAAATTTATATTAAATTAAGAATATTTTAAATTTTATCTTGTTAAATAAAATAAAATAATTCAGATTTACTTGTATTTAAGACTAATATAAAAGAGATTTATTTTTTGCTTATATCTAATATTAGATGTATTAGAATTAATATAACATAAAAATCAAGCTGTTAATATAAATATTATAAATTTATATCGACAGAATAATATATCATACTAACAAATGATTTTTAATATAAAAATTAGAAAATCTAATATTTTATTAATGCATTAAATATTAGTATAATATATTATCATGTTGTTAATATAAATTGAGAATAATTACATAATAATTTAATAATTTAAAATAGTTATTGTAAAAATTAATAAATTTATTACATATTATAGTTTATAATTAGAATGTAAAACTATTTTCCATAAGTAGATAAGCTATTTTCTCTAATTTAATTATAGGTTTGATAAACAAAAGTTATATCAAGAGAAATTATCCTATTTCTTATATTTTAATTAATAAACGATATTTTTATAGTGGTGATTTTAAAAAAAATGGAGAATGTGTTAAAAATGGTAATGTTTATGTATCTAAAATGTCTGGTTTATTTTTAATAAAATGTTTCTTAAATTTAAGGCATAAATTAAGGTTGATTTAATTATTTTATACAGGCTATTTTAATATTTTTAAAGCTTAGTTTGATCTTTTTTAACAGTGCTCTTAACTTAAAACCTTGTTTTATAATATAACATTTTAAGTAAATAAAGAATTACCTTTAAAAAGAAATTCTCTTACTCAATAGATCTAAATTAAAATGAAAGGAAATTTTAGTTTTTGTATAAGTTAATTAATTTTAAATTATAAAATAAACTTAATTCATTTTATTTTATGTTTTCCTTACATGTTCTTATGGAGAAATTTACACAACTCATCCAATAAACAAACTTCACTTGATGCAAGTTTAACGTTAAGTATGTCATAAATTTCAACGAGTGATTTTCTCTAATATCCAACTTTTTTGGTATATGAGAAGGCTAGAATCCCAAACTAAAAACCACTTAACAAGTCAAATAATTTTTTTTATTGGATTTTCTAATCTCCAACTTTTGGTTGGTCCTCACTAATTGATCTACTTACTTAGTCAATTAAATTTTACCCTTCATCTTCGATACTAGACTTATTCGCATGAGTTGTTGTCACTAATTCAACTACGCCTATTGTGAAATTCAAACCACTCGAAGACATTGAATGGTAGAATATGTTTCCTTGATATAATTAATATATATGATGTTCAAATAGTTAATTTAAACCTTTAAGATTATGATGTTTTTCTCTTCTTTTATAGATTATATATATTCTCTAAAATAAGTTATTTTAAAAACTTTTTTTATCTTAAATGAAAAAATATTTATTAGATTTTATTATCAATATGTAAGGTCTTTTTACTTTATAAAAACCAACAAAAAACATTAATTTTTTATTAAAAAATCTAAAACATAAACTTTAATAGTTTTTGAGTTATGTTGGATATGCTCGGTGGTAATATACTAATATTGCCCCTCTATGTTCACACGTGCTTTCTATAAAATTGAGAAATGGACAATTTCGTGCAACTTAAACACATTACACGGAATATGTATATTTGGTTACGTAGAAATAGATTCTCTTTATAATAATTGTGATGAAAAAGACAACATTAATAATAGTGAGAAAAAATATTATACATTAATAATATAAAATAATTTTATATTATCATTTAATTATAATTTTTTATATATAATAAATTTGTTAACTCTAATAATGATTATTTAAAATTTATATTAATAATAATTTATAATTAAATAACTGTATATGGCATGACCATTAAACTCTAATAAAAATAATGATAAATCTGATACGATTTTGGATGAATGACCTAGCTAGAAGGCTAAACAAACGAGAGGTGAGCTAGAGAAGTCTATATTCGTGAAAAGTTTAAAAAATATTTCTCCGCATATAATATATTTCTTAATTTTATTTTTTTTTAAATCATTATCTTAAATGAAATTTTTTTATTAAGAGTACTATAATATTAAATTTATTAATAAATTTTATTATAAGCCCTTATTAATTACGATGGATAACAAAACTATTAATTAATAATATTTTATGATTATTTGTCTTGTTTTATATAGTTCAAATCATATATACAATTAATTTCACCGAAGTAAAAATTCCATAATTTCACAATTAATTATTAATATTTTTCATACTTTATAAAGAAAATATAAAGTAAAAAGTAAATACATTTAACGTCTTAATTACACAAAATATTCAATATTTACAATATAAAGAAAGCAACAGGATGTTCTAAAAAAATTAGAATTAATTATTTGAGAAAAAAAGTAAAGATAAATAAAACTATTATTATATGAACATTTGAATCTTAAAAGTATTAAAAAGAGAATATTAAAAAAAATGTCTCTAATATTTTTTTTATTCTTTTAATCATTTAACATATTGGTTGGGATTCCTATTTCAATTATT
This sequence comes from Pachyrhizus erosus, assembly GCA_026544285.1. Taxonomy (NCBI): domain Eukaryota; kingdom Viridiplantae; phylum Streptophyta; class Magnoliopsida; order Fabales; family Fabaceae; genus Pachyrhizus; species Pachyrhizus erosus. Next base: position 8,960 of record JAMLFT010008983.1, on the reverse strand, counting down.
TTTTTATTCACAAGTTTTAAATTCAAAATTTTGTTTAAGAAGTTAAATCTTTGATTAGTTAAAATAATGACTTGTTGATATTTAAAGCATTGACTTTAAGATTTCTTGTCCATGATATTAATGAATTATATTATTTTTTTATTTATTTTCATTTTAAATATTACACATAAAAATAAACAATTGCTGGATTACACTTTGTAAAAGTTTAGGGGTATCTTTTTTCGTCAATTCAATATTTTACATTTAATGCAATTTAGGTATATGAATTAGTTACTTGGTTGAGCTGCTATGCCATTATATTTATTATTATTATTACTATCATTATTATTATTATTATTATTATTATTATTATTATTATTATTATTATTATTATTATTATTAAGAGAAAGATACTTCGAGCCTTTTTATCAATATTTTTTCTTTTTATTAAAATAAAAAAGATAATTAAAAAAGTAAATAACTATTTGCAAAATTAGTTTTATAATAATTGTGTCATTTTGAAGTACTTTTTAAAATTAATTAAAAGATAAAATAGTTTAAAAAATATGTACATAAATAATAAATATTTTTCTTTATTATCAGTATATATTACCAAAATTCAAGACAATCAAATAATTTATAATGATTTGTTAAGTTCATTGTGTAAGTTTTAGTTTTGTAGAGATTTCAACAATAGAAAATCAAATAAGATCTTAAAACATATGATTCTCATAATTGATAGAAAATAATGCATACTTTTCTTTTTATGATGAGACTTCTAAATAATTTTGACACATCTTGGTTTTCTTGAAAGAAGAGGAAACAAAAATTTTATTTTCATGACTTTTTCTTCTACTCTTAATCTTAGTTATTAGTAAAGTGAGAGTGTATATATATATATATTACGATTGAGATAATAATTTAATGTTTGGAATGAGATCTTATTTTACATTAATGGATATTAACTCTTTTTAAAATCCCTACTCTCATCAAGTAGTGATTATTTTTAGAAACTAATTCACTTAAACTCATAATTCATTTACAATTTAGTTCATAATTATTAATTATGTATTTATTAGTTCTTAATAAGTCACATATTTTACACATAAGACATTAAATCTTAAACATTGTGTTTTATCCTATGTAAACTATCTTATATTCTTAAAGCTATAAGAAATTTCTTAGAAATGACAATGTATTTATTCATTAAAATGACATGTAAATATAATAATAAGTGTGTGTATATATATATTAAATTTATTTAATAGTTTATGATTATTATACAAATAATTATAATAAATTTTTTATATAACTAATAACAAAATATTGTAGTAAAATATTAATATTAATATAAATAAAAGCAATACATTTGTTTACTATCAAGTAAACAAAATGTTTTACTTAATTATAGAAAAAATAATTTTAATAATATAATATTAAGAATATAATTTCTAATTTATAAATAGGAATATAAAAATATGAAAATTTAAGAATGCAAAGTAGTTGAGAGTGGCAAAAGATAAAGAATCCAAAAAAGATAATTGACAGAAAAAGTATTTGTTATTGATCATATGATTTGAGGCACTAGAGTCAAGGATCCATGTTTTAAGGGAAGGAGATTTTGAGACAAAAGCAACAAGAATACAAGATTGAGTCGTGGCTGTAATAGGCAATGTGGTGGTTGGGTCATGCGAAGTCAAAGAAGATCATGATACTCAACAACAGAGATGGTAACATCTGTAGGTGGGACAAAAGAGTCAACTGTAGAAGAAGAGACTATTTGGGCAACATTTGTCTTACCAAAGGCATAAGGAGTGGAGAAGCAAAGTAGTTGTTAGTTGTTTAAGTCATAGGTAGGAACACAAGTCTTGACAAAATCTGATTCCGTATAATATCAAATTCAGATATGAGAGCAACAAGTGCAAGCACTGTAAAAAAACTGACTCCACTACTAGTAAAAAGTCTTTACATCACTAGTAAAGGACATAAAAGTGTTATAATCATCAATTAAACTTTCAAGTTTATTAAGATAGGTTTAAATATCTGTGTTTTTCAATTTGATGTTCATTAAGGTTGTGATGACACTATAAAGATAATGAATATCTTTGAAATAAACCTTCTTGACCTTATGTCATACCTCATAATAAGTAGGATAAGCCTAAAATTGAGACTAGAGATTGGGAAGAAAGAACCAAAGAACACTACAAAAAAAAATATCAATTTATTTTCAATGAGATTGCTCAACAATGGAAACATCAATAAAACTTTGATAATAAGGTGGTCAGCATGACCTTGGCCTTAGAACCATAGTTGTACAACAACTCAAATGTCGTAGTTGGTTGTCCCAATTAATTCTCGCATGGAATTAGTGACACAGTGGTAAAGGTTATAATAGACATGGAGCTTGAAGAGGATCCATAGGAGGCCATAGAGAAAAATTAGCCAAATAGTGTGAAAAGTAGGTTGGCAGAGGTTTTTGGAGGTGGGAAAGGACAGGAGACAAGTCGCCAGCGAAGGGGTATGCCAAAAAAGGTGTCACACGCTGATCTGGACACAGCGCATGAGGGCTTGTGTGGTGGCAGACGGTGATGAGTCAGTGCTCTTGGTGGCCGCTAGAGGTGGACAATACCGATGGGGGGTCGCGCTGGAGAAAAAAGACCTTGACGACGGTGAAAAACGGCAGACAGTGCACACAGGTTGCGGAACTGTTCACGCGAGACACTTTCCACTGAAGATAAAAATCCTAAAACTACTTATACCAAAAAATAATATATTGCAATGTATCGTATGTACAGTTACACAAATAATCTTTTTATTTATAGATAGCTAAGAAATAAAAATTTATAAAGATAAGATCTCTCATTTATAACTACACATCTTTAACAAGATAAATTATATCTTTAACGGTAGTTATAGGATTATAACTTTATTGGTTGGGAACCCAGATTCAACCATATATGGGAGATATTGAACCCTGGGATAATTCTTCCAAAGAATGGTTTTCACCATCCTTTCTTGGCCTTCTATAGAGGAAGGCTGGCCTCATTGGTGTTGTAACCATTTCAACTTTGAATGTCAATAATGCCACGATCTCTGACATGGGAGGTCTCAAATGTGCATGAGGCTGAAGACATAGGAAAGCCACGTGTATTGCTTGCATAACATCCTTTTCTAGGAATCCATGTTTTCGCAGCTTTGGATCTACGATCTCCAATATCCTTGCATTCTCGTAAAGTTTCCATGCCTATATCATGAAGATTAATTTACACATTTCATAAAATATGTTAAGGAAAAAGTATGTATAATAATAACCAGAAATTGCTCTAACACTAGTTTTTCAACACACTCTTTTAAGTCCCAATTATTCCCAAACTAGTAGAATTTACATGAATTTCAATTAATAAGAAAGAATGTGGTGCAAAATAGTATATTATTATTGAGATATATACATTGCTTGGAAAGTAGAGAACTTACATATTCTGGGAGGTACTGCATTTCTGATGGCAAAGTATGCTCTGTGTTTTTCCTGCAGCAGATTATTTCAAGCACGAGAACTCCAAAACTATAGATATCTGCCTTTTCTGATAATTCTCCTCTAATAGCGTATTCAGGAGCTGTATAACCTCTGTCCAAAAGAAAAATAAACAAAAGAAACATCATCAATGGAAATCTCATACTAGATAGTTAAGTTGTTTAGAAATTGAATTAAAGCATCTATTAAACATCTTATGCATGGTTACATATCATCATTATCTAGCAGAGCATGATACTTAAACATGCTATGATGCATGGGAGACTAAAACATTTTGTTGATCTCACTTACTTTTCTGAAAGATAATCAGAAGTTACAATCTCAATGCTTATAGAATCCAAATATTTAGTTTATTTTTTTCACTGATCATTTTATATATAAAGTATAATAAAATTTAGATTAAGCAATTGAGATGTTTACACAACTGTTAGAAATAATGACTTCAATGATATGCTGCTAAATAGGATTTTAATTTGTTTATAGTATCTTTCTATAAAGATGCCATTTTCATTTGTTTCTTCTATAAAGGACATACAAAGTTCCAGCGAACTGTGTACTAAGATAAGCTTGGTCTTCAGGGAAAAATCTAGCTAGCCCAAAGTCTCCAATCCTTGAGTGAAATTTGTCATCTAGAAGAATGTTGCTAGCTTTGATGTCTCGGTGAATAATTCTTTGGTGTGAATCCTCGTGAAGGTATTGCAGTCCCCGTGCTACTCCTAGAATAATTTGGAACCTAGTGCTCCAATTCAGAAATTGATCACTCTTTCCTGAATTAAAGGAACAGTCAAAAAACAAGAATTATTCTATCAAAACAATCCTAAGCTCCTCCAAACATTCATAAAACAATGGCCTAGGTACACGCTTGATGAATATTTCGCTACAGAAATAATTTTACAATAACTAGAATGATCTTAGACTAAAGTAAATGAAGGTTATAGTTGATAATCATGATCATACGAATGTTTCCTCAAGTAAAATGCTGATTAAAACTCTCTAATCTGAAGATTCGGCCTTCTTGATGCATTTTTATAAATTTCCCTTGAGTAATGTTTTCTTTTATACTTTAGTCTTTCAAGTGCTTTTGATGAAGTTAGAATGAGTTCTTACATGATTTATTACAATTTTATTAACTTGTATTTCAATGCAGGCAATCAATCTCTGTTGCAAAGTGATAATGTTAGGGAGAAGATAAAGTGTTCATGCATGCTTTATTACTATTAAAATTCCTGTTCTTGCTTTGTTGAATTCTTTATTCAAAAATCCAAACAATAATATTCAACCTTTTTTACTTATTCTAGAACTCTCTTTAATTTGCAATCATCGTTCAAATAGTGTTGTCATTAGTGAAGTAGTATATATTTGGCAACGTTTGTGTTTGTAGAAACAACATTACGAGTTAGGACTTTTATTATGTACACTTGAGCAGCATAGATTCACCTGCCAAAGTCTCACATAAATAGTTGATAATAAGAAGGGCCAAAGAGATTACAAAAAGAAGGGATACCATGTATAAAGAGGTCCAAACTTCTGTTTTTCATATATTCATAGACAAGAATCCTTTGAGGCCCATCTATGCAGCATCCAAGAAGGCGAACCAGATTTTTGTGTTGAATACTAGTGATCGTTCTCACCTCTGCCAGAAATTCTCTTTCTCCCTGTTGGGATTTGTTTAGAGACAATTTCTTCACAGCAATTAGCTGTCCATCTATCAACTTTCCCTGTCAAAAACACAACTACAGTTAGGAGACATTAAAATGTATATGTATGAATCTCAACATCCGTAGATGAATTGGATAGTTTAACACCTTAGAGAACAGCACAAAAACACTAATGTCCTACTGTTTCGTGGATCTACCAATAATTCTGCTACGCCTCAATACAGCACGTGTAAAACACACAAGTAAACTTACACCCCATTCAACTTAAAACTTTAAGGCAATAGATAAGAGAATCTTACCATGCTACGCAGCATGCTCATTTCTTCCTAATGTCAAACTTCGTTACTCATACTTACCACTTCAACCAAAAATGTCATTATCTTCCTTTATATTTTTTTCCTTCTTTTTTAAGGTGTTATCATTAGAAGGGGTTTCGTAAAGAATTTGGTTTTTAACCAGTTCAATAGTATCATGTGATCCATGTAATCAACCTTTATATAAGTTTGTAAAAAACTGAGCCAGGTAATTTTAGCTTACATACTGGATATAGTTCTCAACTCTGGTACTAACAAATAAAATTCTCTATCAAATCAAGCTTGTTAGATATAATATTTATACCTGGTAAACAGGTCCAAATCCACCACTTCCAAGAAGGTTATCAGTGTGGAAATTCTTGGTTGCTTTCTTCAATGTCTGGTAGTCAAAGCAGCTAAATGTTCGAAGGTTCCCACTAAAGAACTCCTTGGACCCTGTGTATATATAGAAATTAACATCAATATTGAGGTCCCATAATGATACACTATATTAATTATAAGGTCACGTAATCCTTTCTTTCAGTTACCTGACTGTTGATTAAATGAAAATATCATCTTCATCACCTCTGCTGATTCATTATGTTTCCCAAACGCTAATTAAGCACAAACAGAAATATACACACATATGATAAGCAAAAATATCTTTCAAATCAAACAAATTACATGGTCGTAAAGATTTTACCATTAGTGTTGTGGTGTTTTTACTTAAAGTAAATTATACTGATACCACATGAATTTTTTTTTTAGATTGCACACAATATATTTCCTTTTTCTATTTTTCTATTAATTTTCTTGATTGTTTTAAAGACATTACATCATCTATAACTTTATAAAAGTTGTTGTAAATGTTACAAATGTAGGATTATGTGAAATATAAAATAATTTCAAGAAGTGTTTACTTGTGAAGTTTTTCTCATTTCTCAAACTGCCTTGCTGCTCTTTAGTTGCAACTGTCATTGTCTGTGCTAGCCGTTTAATACGCTTCCGAAATACATATAAAATCAACACTATGACGAGCACAACTATTCCTCCGAGGATGTAAAACAATGGTGTGGATTTGTCATGTGGTTTATGTGACTCATTAGAGGGTGAACTAGCCACTGCTGCAATCAATCACAAACTTCATCAAAGATCATATGATTGATGATCCATGTTCAAGACTTGGTAAAATTAAAGAATATACATCTATGCTGAGAAGAGATTCTACCAAACTTATTTGAAATTTGTCATATTAGTAGTTAATAATGTTTGGTCAAATTTATAAAAGTGGTTCATGAATCATGACTCTAAGTTTTTTTGGGTTAATGAAACTTATCAATATAAGCTTATATAATAAGCTCTCATTAGATAAATTTTTTTGTTGTGAAAATAACAGAATAAACACTAGATAGATAGTTATCAATGGATTATGATCACATCATTTAGGTAAAGTTCACTACACCTTTAACCAAAAACCTTATAATACTTGATAGCATATGAATGCATGCGGTTTGCAAATTGAATCAATTAAATGCTACAAAATAATCCTGAAGCATTCTAGCTTCGATGATCAAAATAAATTATGCTCAAGTTTAATATAATAAAACAAATTTGATGCATTGGTAGTGGGTGATAATATCACGGTGAGAACGGAGCAGAAACAAATTGAGAGAATGAAACCTTGGAGTAGTCGGAGAGGCATTCTTGGGAAGGAAAGTAAACTTTGTGATAATATCACAGTGACAATGGTGCAGAAACAAAGATATGAACGAGCAAGTTCAATAATACCTGGCAACAACAACAAATTTCTAATGTTATTTTTTTCTTTCTCTTTGTGCTTTTCTATTTCTTAATTTGTACTTTGTGATTAGAGAAAAGAAAGAGCTTGGCATTTGCAAATGTCAAGAGACAAAGGGAGAAGTATTCGAAGGTTGTTCCATGGAATTGATTGAAACAAGGTTAAGGTGATGCTGTTCGGCACAAACATCCAAGTAGTGATTAATTACAGCAATGTTAGGACTCTTTTAACTCATGTTTTTTTATTAGTAGTTGAAATTTGTTTCTTTTGGCGTAATTTATTATTATTTTTTTGGTGTACTTTACATTTGCTGAAATTTGTTAAAACTGTGTGAATGAATTTTGTTAAACGGAGAATGAAACTGACAAATTTTAGTCTATACTAAAAAGTGTATAACAAATGCGTTACTATCTTGCAAATTAATTATTGTGTAATTGAGGCGATCAATCCTCCTCTGCTCATCGAAAATTATTAGTCCAAAATCATTATAATATCAAATAATCTTCATATAATTCTTGATAAAATTAATACCATTTTTTGTCTTTTCAAAATTTTATAATATTACAAATTTTGTCCGTCTAATTTTTTTTACAAATTTTGTCCTCCAATTTATAAGACATCACAAATTTTGTTACTATTAAAAAAATGTCATTACTAAAATATTTTATGGCGGTCTTTTCATGTAAACAATCACCATTATGACAATTTTGTAAGGATTTTTTTTTATTAATTGCTACAGTTTTTTTTTTTTTCGCTTAAGGGTAAAATTTTGTAAAAAAATAATTCAACGATAAAATTTGTGACATTATAAAAAATTTTAATGTAAAAAGTATAATTAATCTTACTTGACACATGTTACATAAAGATTAATTAAAAAATTTAAAAATATGTCATGTAAAGATTAACTTAAACTATATATATATATATATATAATAAACTAAAATTACTTAATAATTTCTCCTCCAAAAATATAGAAAATCACCCGTGGTAATTATTATGTTTTGATATGCATGTAGATAGCCTGCTTTCTTCGTTCTAAATTAGTAAACTGCTATTAGTTTTATATGCACATTAATATTTTAATACCATTTTACATTTGATTAGGCGTATGTTTTTGAGGTCCTGGGAATCTTGTATGTTTTTGGATAAAAATAAAATATATTAGAAGAAAACGAAAACAACTTTGAGACGTAGCCCAAATCAATTCGAAGCCCAAGAAGTTTATAGCATCCCCTTTTTTGACACTTATGATATTACAAAGGAAACATTCACTCAGTGGTAGGGATTGCCTCATCTTGTGATAGAATGAAAAGTTATTCTATAAAAAAAGGACATCAACTAACATTGTCAAGTAGCACAATCTTTACAGTAACAGCTTTCCACTCTTTTTACATTAATTAATTAATTAAGTTAAATGATGGAATACTAAGATCCTAATGACGATCAAAACAAGAAACCCATTATTGAAGTAATCTACACCTTGCATGAAACTCAACTCGTATAGATTGGTTTTTATATTTATTCTTTTATTTTTAATACACTTTGATTTAATAATTTTTAAAAACTAAATTATTTTTATTTTAAAAAACAATAAAAATTATATAAAAGAAGCAAACATCATTTCTATTTTCCTTAATACAATTATAATATTTAATATATATATATATATATATATAATGGGGGTAAAGGGTGGTGTCGCC